>CABHPR010130509.1:0-40347 GCA_902168415.1 Peromyscus melanophrys
GCACCACAGCATCATTCTTTGCTGGTTGTTGATCAGTTGTGGGTTTTATAAGGTTTCCTTTTTCAAAGAGAATCTTCTTTGCTGAGGAGTGAGAGCTATAGCAAGAACGGGTTGCTGAGAACAGAAGAAAATAATCTTCTCCAGGGAAGAATCCCCTAATTTGTTATCCAGTACCAATGGGTGAACCCTGAAATCAGGTAAATACAAGTAGCATTATGCATAAAAACACACAGATACACACAAAAAACCACACATACTTATGTAACAACAGGTAAAGAAAAAGGACCAAAGTCATGAATTTGAGAGGAAGTTTGTGTGTTGTTACTTGGAAGGGGTTGGAGGAAAGAAAAAAATGATAAAATTATATGTTAATTTCAAAAACTAAAGACATGGTTCTATAGACTATAAGATGTATTTGTATTTGTACAACAAATTAATTTGTAATTGCATAATGTATTTCTCAGAAAAATTAAAAAATGAATTGAGTATTGTAAAAATAAAAAGGAGTGTGAATACTGGTGTGTAGAATTACGTTAGCTCAACTTAAGAGGATGTATCCCATTTTCAAACATTTGTCCCGGGACATTCACAGACACTGCCATGGCATGTGATCTTTTGTTCAGCCAAATGCACACCCAAAGTTAGTATTTTCAATATTTTCTTCCTTATTTTAAATTGGTTTTTATGTTTGGCTTCTTTTTTATTCTCTATGCTTTATTTGTTTAAAAAGTAGCAAGTTTCCTAAAGGCATTTTCTTACTTACTGCTTTTTTATTGGCCCCCAAATCTCTCCTTCTACCATTCCACATTCTTCTTCCAAGCTTCTACTATCCCATGTCCATTATTTCTTCTTTCTCTTCTAAAACACATGTATTGTTTTACCTTCCCCATCCCACACTGAAACTCTAATGGGCTCCTTTCAATTTTCCTGACCTCTATACACACTCTTACATAAGCACACATTTCTAAAAATTAGAAGCTATGAAATTACACTTGGCACAGTGATATCTGTCTTTATGAACTTGGATTATATCACCTAATAGAGTGGTTTCTGTTTCTTCTGTAACCATTCCCTAGAGTGTTCTACAATGTCAGTGAATGGGGAAGGGGAGACTCTAAATATCTGGTAGTTCTTTAAGGTCTCACCTCCTTTCCCCATTCTCTTTAAACTACTTTAGATCCCAAGTTCTACTGCCAGTTCTTTCTAGCTGGCTGTCTCTGGTCTCTGCATGATTGTTGAGTGTGAAAAGGCAACAGTGCCTATCCTGGGGATGCTTGGTACAGCCTGGTGCTAATCCACATATGCACTGCCTGCTTCTGCAGTAATATGATTGGAGAAGGTTTTGCAGACACCATCTTTCACAGAACAGTGTATGGTGTCCTGAGAGTTTCCTCCTACTGCATTGAAAGGCTGTCTAAACCTCTGCCTTCCTTCCTCTCAGTTCCACGCTACACTTAGGAGAGGTTCATTATTATACTAGACACAGTTTCAATACAAACATGAACCATCCCAGTAGCTATCATTTATCAGATGCTATCTTTATCTGTGATACTTTTCCTGGCATATTTTTCCTATTTTTGTTCTGTTACACATTCTGTGAGATTTCACAAAACTAGATGTCCCCACTTCTCTAAGATCTCCTTTCAGGGGTGCACACATGCATGTTTTGTCTATGTGCTGTGAATTTTCACAATAGCTAGCTCTTAAATTATTTTAATGTATGTTTTCCCTTGAATCCTCATTCCTATGTGTTTTGTGTTCTCAATAATTGTTTTTTTTTTTTTTTTTTAGACAATTGTGAGTTTGAGACCCAGTGATCATTCAGGAACATCAAAATCCAAATTGAGAGTCAGCCTTAAGCAACTGCCTGAAGAAAATCACTTCTCACAAAGATACCTCAAATGCATTTCACGGTGAGCTTTAAAAGGCAAAGAATCTAGAAAAATTATATCCTCGCTGACAACTGGCAGAGGGAACTAAAGCTAACAAGCACTTTAACAAATACAGAAACACAGTTACCTACACTTTATGACCTCCCAGTTACTAGAAAAGGGTTGGCTACATTCCCAAGAGAAGATTCATGGAAGGGGTAGGAAAGGAAAAGTCAGTTTCGGATTAAACCAAACATGACAACAAGGAGGCCTCTTCATAAGACCGTAGATATATTCTGAGTGGTATTATAAATTTCTCAATACTTATGTTTTAATTTTAGGTAAACAATATAAGAATCGATACATTTAAGTTATATGGCCTTTTGTCTTCTTTTACATAATGACTAGCAAATATTCCTATTTTCTGGAATAATTTTGGTTTATATGAGCTGTCACTTTTCATTGTTTCTTATAGGCCAACATCATATTGTCATTCATGAAAGCTGGGTTTTCTATGAAAACTAATGGTTCTTCTTTCATCAGTGTGTTCATCTTGAAGCATTGATCAATTTCATAGTAACAACACAGAAAATGACTACCTGTGTCAAAATATTTGGAATGAGATCATTTTATGTGTTCTAGGCTGGCCTTGGATTCCTGACTGTAAACGACCCTCTGCTGACGCTAATCAGAAGCTCCATGGTTTAAAGGTGTCCTTTTACCACAAGCTATGAGCATTTGTTGTTATTCCTTTTGACCAGAGAAATCACTGGGGCATAACTAAAGAACATTGTTCTGAATCACAGAATGGACTTCTGGATTCCGGCAATCAGAATTATTTTCTTATCACAAACTATAATTGGAATTCTGGGAAATTTTTTTCTTATGTTCTACTATCTAGTCCTTTACTACAGAAAATGCATATTAAAGCCCATAGATTTGATTCTTGTGCACCTAATGACAGCCAATGCCATGATCATACTCTCTTCAGGAGTGCCCCACACAATGGCAGCATTTGGGTTGATGCAGTTCTTGAGTGATTTTGGATGCAGGATCCTAATATATATTCAAGTAGTTGGCCGGAGTGTGTCCATTAGCACCACCTGTCTCTTGAGTGTCATCCAGGCCATGATCATCAGATCCAGAGAATCCTATTGGAAGGATCATAAATTCAAAACTGTAAATTATATATGCTGTTCCATTTCCCTTCTGTGGATCGTCTCCATGTTAATACATTTCTTTTTCTTTGTGTATCCACTTATCAAATTTAATAGCAAAAATATAACAACAAAACTAGAGTTTGGATACTGCCCTACTGTAGAGCGTGATGAAATCAGTGACTCATTTTATGTAGCATTGATGGTGTGCCCTGAGGTCTTCTTTTCTCTGCTGATCACCTGGTCCAGCAGCTCCATGATTTTTATTCTGTACCGACACAAGCAGACAGTACAACACATCCGCAGCTCACGTGGTTCCAGCACACCCTCCCCTGAGTCCATAGCAATCAAGAACATCCTGGTCCTGCAGTCTACCTTTCTGGCTTTTTATACTTTCTCCTCTGTCTTGCGAGGCTGCAGTGTTCTTTTGTATAATCAGAACTGGTGGCTGGTGAACATCACTCGACTCACTTCTCTGTGTTTTCCATCTTTCATACCCTTTGTTCTTATGAAGCATTACTCCATTGTTTCCAGGATTACTTCAATCTGGATCAGGAATAAATGCCTTGGGATGGTCTGTATGTCAAACATGTTGCTTATTGGACAAAAAATAAAACACTGATTGGCCAGTGGTCAGGCAGGAAGAAGTATAGGAGAGACAAGGAGGAGAGAATTCTGGGAAGTGGAAGGCTGAAGAGACACTGCCAGCCGCCACCATGACAAACAGCATGTGAAGATGCCGGTAAGCCACAAGCCATGTGGCAAGGTATAGATTTATAGAAATGGATTAATTTAAGCTATAAAAACAGTTAGCAAGAAGCCTGCCACGGCCATACAGTTTGTAAGCAATATAAGTCTCTGTGTTTACTTGGTTGGGTCTGAGCGGCTGCGGGACTGGCGGGTGGCAGAGGTTTGTCCTGACTGTGGGCCCGGCAGGAAAACTCTAGCTACAAATAAAAATAATTTATTCTTATCTTAAGAGCATGAATAAAGATATGTTTTGTGTGGGATCTAGATTTTTTACTCACCCATCATGCTCAGGAGGTTAATAGAGAAAGTTAAGTAGGTAGCATCTTATCTTTCTAAGATTAACCAAAATGGGTATGGGAATTTTGTCAGCTGGTTGAATTAGCAGTGTCCATGAGACTAACAGCTATTAGATTCTACCCATTGCCCAGCTAACATGCACATGAGCTAGACAACTAGCTAATGAAACAAATAAAACTTCACTTCTTGTGGCTTTCATCTTGTCATGGCACCTTGACTTCTTTGTTGATTTCATAGACAACTTGATGGACCTACATCCTAACTGCAAGGAATACTGAAACCACAACTGGCCATCAACTTGTGCTTCTGGGGAGCCTTGTCTATTCACAACTACTTCCTCCTGCACCAGTACCAGAAGACCTCTCCAGCCTTATCTTCTCTGATAGACTGCTTGTAGTTGTTCTACAGAAATATCTGTTGACTTCTTCCGAACAATCAAGGAATTTGGAAGATGCCTTTCATTGTTTCCTTGTTCTTTCACTGATTTGAGTCGTATTGGTGGTACTTCTTAAAATACCTTCCAGAATTCTGCCCTGGATCCACACGGATATGAATTCTTTATAATTGAATCATTCTTAAAATTACAACTTCAATCTTTGTCATAAATTATGTTGTTGTAGCTTTGTTAGTTTATATCCAGGTTCTCTGTTCTATTTCATATGTTCGACTGTTTGTTTTTATGAAAATGCCAAGATGACTTTATCACTTTGGCTCTGTAGTGTAATTTGATGCCATGTTTTGTGATTTTTCCATCTTTGTTTTTACCCCTTATGATTGCCTTAGCTATTTGTGGTGTTTGGGGCCTTTGTACCACTTTTGATAGTTTATCCTCTACATGTAAACTACGAAACAAGATCTTTGATAGGCATGTCACTAAATCTATAGGTTACATGGTTTTTTTTTTTTTGAAAAAAAAGTTTTTTCTTGTATTGAAAATAGATATTTTTTGTCACATAGTATCTTGTGATTATGGTTTCCCTTCCCCCTTCTTCTCCCAGTTCTTCTTCATTTTTTCTCTTATCTGGATCCACTTCCTTTCTGTCTCTCTTTAGGAAAAAAACCCTGCTTCTAAGGGACAATAATAAAATAAAATAACATGAAACAAAAACAAATGCATTGGAGTTAGAGATGACAAACAAACAGAAGAAAAATAGCTAAAGGGCAGGCATAAGAATCAGAGACCCACTTGTTCCTACACTGAGGAATCCAACAAAAACACAAAACTGAAACCTATTACATGTACTCAGATGCCTGGTGCAGACCCATGCAGTTCATGTACATTCTCCCTATGTCTCTGTGAGTTTATATGAGCTTTGATATTTCCTTGGTGTCCTCCATCCCTCTTGTTCTTATACTTTTTCCAAATCCTCTTTTGTAGGGTTACATGAGCCCTAACAGAGGTATTTGCTAGAGAAATCCCACTTATACCTCTAAGTTCTAGTTCTCTCTCTCTCTCTCTCTCTCTCTCTCTCTCTCTCTCTCTCTCTCTCTCATGTCTGGCTGTGGGTCTCTGTATTTGTTTCCCTCTTCTGCAGGAAGAAGCTGCTGTGATTAATTGCTCACTAAGGCACTAGTCTATAATTATAGCAGAATGCCATTAGGAGTCATTTTATTGCTACTTTTCTTTAAACCAATATTACTAGATTTTACCCTAGATTCATGAGCTGTTTAGTCTTTGGTCCTTAGCATCCAAATAAATGTTGCATTTTGGTTCCATATGGTGGAATTGTCCTTAGGTGAAATCTGATATTGGTTGTTTACTCCTGAAGCTTTGTATCACCATTATCCTAGCATATTTTGGTGACAGTACACCATTGTATACCACAGAGTTTGTGGCTGGCTTTGTGATTACCTTTCTCTTCTGATAGGCTTCAGAGTATATTCCTGTACCACAGACACTAAATCATGGGGGTGAAAACTCTATGTAGGCACTAGATCAACTTCTCCATGTTCAGAGTTATGTGTAGGTACTCTCTTCATCACTGGTGCCTTGAAACAATCTTGTAGAGAAATATCTGTCTTCTTGGCAACATCCTGGTTTGTTTAGGGATTCCTGTGTGATCCCTTTGGCCAACAACTCAAATAGATGTAACCTAATCATGGTACAGGAGGATTCATTTTGTGACAAGAGATGTTCAGGTGGGACTGTCTCTGCCATTATTTGATGATTTCAATTAGATCACCTTCAAATATATATATCCCTCAGACGACCCTTAATTTTAGCTGTCTTTCCCTATATTTCCTCCACTGTCCTGCTCTTTTTTCTACATCCACACTTGATTCTGCTGTTCCATCTCCCTATCCATCTGTAACAATCTACTATATTTCTATTTCTGATTGAGGTCTACCTTTACCCTCTGTTACCTTAGACTATACCTAACCTCCATGCTGCTATGGATTGTAGCCTTTTTTCATTGGCTTAAAAGGTAATATTCTCAGAAATGGTAGTGCATGCCTTATTTTCTTTCTAAGATGGGATACCTCACGCAGAATGAACTTTTATAGCTCCATCCATTTTTCTGTTAATTACATGATTTTGTCTTTTTAGTGGCTGAATAATATTCTATCTTTTAAAGTTATCACGTTTTCTTCATCCTTTCTTCTGTTGAGGGACCTTCTTCTTCTTCTTCTTCTTCTTCTTCTTCTTCTTCTTCTTCTTCTTCTTCTTCTTCTTCTTCCTCCTCCTCCTCCTCCTCCTCCTCCTCCTCCTCCTCCTCCTCCTCCTCCTTCTTCTTCTTCTTCTTCTTCTTCTTCTTCTTCTTCAAATTTTTGACTATTAGGAACAGAGCAGCAATGCATTTGGTTGAGGAAGTGTCTCTGTGGTTGTAAGAAATGCCTTTTGGTTATATGCCTATTAGTAGTATGTGGTAGTTTGAATGTAATTAGGTCCCATAATCTCATAGCGATTGGCTCTATTAGCAGATGTGGCTTTGTTGGAGTGGGTATGGCCTTGTTGGAGGAAGCATGTCACTTTTGGGGTGGGTTTGAGATTTCCTATGCTCAGAATACTACCCAGTAACTCAGTCAACTGCTGTTCTGCAAGATGTAGAATTCTCAGCTATTTCTCCAGCACAGCATCTGCCTATATTTTGCCATGCTCCCTGCCACTATGATAATGGACTGAACCTCTGAAATTGGAAGCAAGCACCCCCAATTAAATGTTTCTTTTGTGAGGGTTCCCATAACCATGGTGTCTCTTCAAAACAATAAAAATCTTAACTAAGGGAGAAGGTTTTACCAGGAGTAGGGTATTGTTTTTGAAGACATCTCCGTTCACTTTTTGGAGTAATATGGATTGTGGCTGTGAGTTAGAAAAGCAGTTAAACATTGTAAATGCAGCTTAAGGGGCCATACTAGGGGCATGGATAATAGTGGTGCTGAGTGTGATATGATGAAATATGGGGGAGTTACTCAAGAGGTTTCAGAAGAGAAGAAGTTTAGTATGCTGCCCAGAGATCACTCTTGTGATATTTTGGTGAAGAGTATGACTGCTTTTGCCCTTGTCTGAAGAGTCTGCCTGAGGCTTAAGTGAAGGGTTTGAATTAATTCTTTTTGCAGAAGAAATCGTAAAACAGCCCATTATAGACTCTTTTATGTGGATATTAATGGTAACTCTAATAGAGATGCATAATGAAAAGGAGCAAGTTGAACAGGGTAAATTACAAAATGTAAATTTTGAGGAGAAAAAGAACACCAGGAAGTAGAATGTATCTAAATTCTACATGCAAGGAGATAAATGGATTAAGAGATATAATAAAGGGAGTAGTGATCTCAGAGAAAAAATCATTCTAAGCTGAGTTTCCAAATTATGAAAAGAAACTGAAGAAAAGCTTAGAGCCAAGTTTTGTGGGCATACTTTTAATCCTAGCACTGGGAAGGCAGAGGCTAGCGAACTTCTGAGTTTGAGGCCAGCTTGATCTCTAGACTAAGTTTAGGGTACTGGGTTTATATTTAAGGATAGAAGAAAAGAGTCATAGAATAAAGCTGTTGAGGCCAGGTATGTGTTAGGTGTGTCCCTGAATGGAGGACCAGTGAGGCCATTATGTGAGGCTGTGAAAGTGAAGTCTGAATTACCTTGGAGAACATAAGTTGTTAAAGATGACAGATTCATAGGATACCTGCCAAGGATAGCTGCTAACAGAAAAGGCAATCAGTAGAAGAGAAAGAACTGTGTTGGAGTCAACAAAGCTGAATGGAATTGGAAATCTGAAGAGCATTTTGACATCAGACATGGAGTTGCAGAGTTAAGAGTTTGCCCAGCTGGTCTTTGTTCTTGCTTTGGTTCAATATTTTCTTACTATTCTCCCTCCCCTTCCTTTTGGAATGGTAATGTACATACTGTGTCATTATAAGTTGGAAGCATGTAAACTGTTTTTGATATTGATTTTAAAAGAGATTATAGTTAAGAGATTGCATGAATCTCATAAGAGATTTTGAACACTGGACTTTTAAACATTGTTGAGACTGTTATAGACTATGGTGACTTTTGACTCAAACTTGGACTCAAAGCATTTTTGCATTGTAATATTGTTACAAGCTCAGGGGGTCAGGGTGTGGAATGTGGTACTTTGAATTTAATTGGCTCTCATAATCTCGTAGGGAGTGACACTATTAGGAGGTGTGGCTTTGTTGGAGTAGATATGGCCTTATTGGAGGAATTTTGTTACTGTGGAGGCAAACTCTGAGGATTCCTATGTTCAGAATACCACCCAATGAGTCAGTTGATTTAATGTTGCCTACAAGATGTAAGACTCTCAGCTATAACTCCAGCACCACATCTGCCTGCATGCCACCATGTTCCCCATCATGATAAAACTCTGAAGCTGTAAGCAAGACACCCCAACTAAATGTTTCCTTTGTAAGAGTTGTCATGATCATGGTGTCTGTTCACAGTGGAAAAAACAAAAACAAAACAAAACTTAAATAAGACAGTGGTATAACTTGTTCTTTGTATAGATGGATTCAGTCTTCCACAGAACTGCCACACTGATTTCCATATTGGTAGTATAAGTTTGCACTCTGACCAGCAATGGATGAATGTTTCTCTTACTCCTCAACCTCTCTTGCATGAGCTGTTACATGTTTTATGACCTTAGCCATTCTGACAGGTGCATGATAAAATCTCAAAATAGTTTTGATTTGCAGAAGTGAATTTTGTCAGCACACTGTGTGATGGTGAAGAAGGTAGCTGAGGAATTTCCAGGGTCTTCATCCTACCAACTCATTCCACAGAAATTGTACTTCCAGTCTTAGTCAAACCATCTTTCTCCTTAATAGACTTCTCCTTTTGCTGCCATTTCTTTAAAGTGGTACATAATTGTCACTGCAAATGTGTAATTCATCAATATACAATTCCTGTTTGCAATCTAAAGTTATGTTTGAGTTTGTATATGTATATGTTTTGTATGGGGAATAATCCACAATTGCCAGTTCATTTTATATGTATAATGAACAAGCAGGATCAAGACACTAATAGGGAAAACTGCAGAGACAACTGAACCAAGCTCATAGGAACTCGTGAACTTTAGTCTGACAGCTGTGGACCCTTCACAGGACTGGACTAGGCCCTCTGCATAAGGCAGACAGTTGTGTAGCTTGGTCTGTTTGAGGGACCCCTGGCAGTGGGATCAGGGTCTATCCCTGGTTCATAAACATGCTTTCTGGAGCACATTACCTATGGTGGGATGCCTTGCTCAGTCTTGATAGTGGGGGTGGGTCTTCATCCTGGCTCAACTCAATGTACCAGGCTTTGTTGACTCCCCATGGGAGACTTTACACTTTTGGAGGAAGGGATGGAAGGTGGGTTGTGGAGGGAAAGTTGGCGGGGGAGTGGAAGGAGGGATGGGAGGGGGATCTGTGGTTGACACATAGAATGAGTGGAAAATTTCTTAAATAAAAAATTAAACATATGTAAATTTATATGTTGGCCTAAACACACACACACACACACACACACACACACACACACACACACACACATTGTTTTCCATATGACAGAGAGCATGTGGATATAAGAGAACATTTTGTGTGTAGGTTGGTACTGTCCTTCTATCCTTTTGGTTCCAAGAGATTGAACTCTGCATCTATGCCTACTGAACAATGTTGCTCAACTTAGAAATCTAAATTTAATGCATTTCTCCCTCCCAACATGAGAACATTTAACAAAATCCAATGAAACGTCTATATGTTAATATGGAGAACATGTGTCTACCAAGTTAGAGAAAATTTCTAAGATTCATTTATTTTTAATTTGATGCCTATGAATGTTTCACCCTCATGTTATGCCTGTGCAGCACATGTTTGCAATGCCCTGGTCAGGCAGAAGAGGAAGTTGAGATGAGTTCCAAAATGCTCTTAGCTGGCCTGTTTGCTGGGAATTGAACACGTGTCCTCTGAAAGAATAGCCAGGGCTTTCAACCTCTGAGCCATTTCTCCAGCAACAGAGAAAATTCCTTTTCTGCTTCCCAAATTCCTTAACACCATTACTTGACTGATAATTAAAATATTTTTCTTATATGATTTTTTATGAATAAAGAACACAATAAATGTATACTTCCTGCAAGTATCCTGATCCAATTTTCCCTTCATTCTACTTACTTCATCACTGTCCTCTGTGCTAACCATGTTCTAATATTTTATATTACTTAATTTTTCCTCTTTGGAACTAAGAGGTGAGTGACTCTTATCCCACCCAGAGAGTCCTACCTCTAGGACCTAGGCCCTGGGGCAAAAATCCATGCCCTTCCACCTCCACTCATTGCTGCCCCAGATGCAGGCCAAGAGGAAAGAATCCTGTAGGCATGCTTCCCCAGCACCACCACACATTGGATACTGCAGTCTATAAGACTCACCTGCTACCCCAGTGGCTCCCTCAGACACAGAATCCACCAACTCTGATTGGACCAAGAGGTGAGGGACTCTTCTCCTAACCAGATGGTCCTGCCTCTAAGACCTAGGCTCTGAGGCACAACCTGTGCACCCCAACCCCCACCCCTCACTATCCTAGTTACAGGCCAGCAAGGAAGACTCTTGTGGGCAAGACCCTGCAATCTACAAGATCCACACCTTATCCCAAACCTACTCATTCTCCTATGACTTAAGCAGCTCTGTGTGACACAGAACTTACCAGATCTGATTGGATAAAGAGTGGTTCCCTGAGACACAGACACAGCACGAACAGATTGGACCAAGAGAAGCTTGCTCAGAAACAGACACCACTTACATCTGTTGGAGGAAGAGATGGGTAGACACCAGTGCAAAAACACATACAATATAAAGAGCAATATGGTACCTAGCAGTTCTACAACAGCAAGCCCTGAACATCACAGCATAGAAGGAAAAGAAAGCAACCTTTAAAAATAACTTTATGAAGATGATAGAGGCCTTTAAAGAGTAAATGAATTCCCCTAAAGAAATTGAGGAAAAGGCCAACAAAAAATTGGAAGAAATCAATAAATCCCTTAAAGAAAGCCAAGAAAACCAAGAAAAAGCAATTAAACAGGTCAAGGAAACAGTTCAAGACCTGAAAATTGAAATAAAAGCAAATGAGAAGACAAAACGAGGGAATGCTGGAAATAGAAAATTTGAGTAAATGAACAGGAAGTGTACATGCAAGCAAAACCAACAGAATACAAGAGATGGAAGAGAGAATCTCCAGCATGAAGGATACAATAGAGGAAATAGATTCATCAGTCAAAGAAAACACTAAAGCCAAAAAAGGCATAACACAAAATGTCCAGGAAGAGGCCAAACCTAAGAATAATAGGGATAGAAGAAGGAGAATACCACTCCAAAGGCACAGAAAATATATTCAACAAAATCATAGAAGAAAACTTGCCTAACTTAAAGAAATATCATTGAAGACTTCTTATACAACACCAAATAGACTAACTCCCCCCTCCCCCTGCAAAGTCCCCTGGACACGTAATAACCAAGCCACTAAACATACAGAATAAATAAAGAATATTAAGAGCAGCAGAAGAAAAAGGCCAAGTAATTTATAAAGGCAAACCCATCAGAACAACATCTGACTTCTCAGTGGAGATTCTGAAAGTCAATAAGTCCTGGACAGACATAATGCAGACACTAAGGGACCATGGATGCCAGCCTAGACAAATATAACTAGCAAAACTTTCAATGATACTTTTAATCACCATAGATGGAGTACACAAGATATTCCAAGACAAAACCAGATCTAAACAATACCTATCTACAAATCCAGCCCTACAGAAAGCACTAGAAGGAAACCTCCAACCTAAGTAGTAGTTAGGTGCACCCTCGAAAAAACAGGCAATAGATAACCACACAGCAACAAATCCCAAAGAATAGAAATACACACACACTACCACCAAAAGATAACAGGAATTAACAATCATTGGTCATTAATATCCCTTAATATCAATGGACTTAATTCACCTATAAAAAGACACAGGCTAACAGAATGGATATAAAAAGAGGACCCATCCTTCTGCTGCATATAGGAAACATACCTCAATTTCAAAGACAAACACTACCTCAGAGTAAAAGGCTGGAGAAAGACTCCCCAATCAAATGAACTTAAGGAGCAAGCTAGTGTAGTTATTGTAATATCTAAAAAAAATAGACTTCAAATTAAAATCAATCAAAAGAGAACAGGAAAGACATCATATATTCATCACAAGAAAATTCCACCAAGATATAGTCTCAACTCTAAACAGTCATGCCCCAAATACAAGGGCACCCACATATGTAAAAGAAACAAAATTAAAGCTTAAATTGCACATCAAACCCCACACACTAATAGTAAGAGACTTCAACACCCAAATTTCAGCAATAGACAGATTTGCCAGACAGAAGTTTAACAGGGAAATAAGGGATCTAAAAGATGTTATGGCTCAAATTGACTTAATGGATATCTACAGAACATTCCACCTTAACACAAAAATAAACCTTTTTCTCAGCACCCCATGGAACTTTCTCTAAAATTGACCACATACTCAGTAGCAAAGCAAATCTCAACAGATAAAAAAAAAAATTGGAATAATCTCCTGAATTCTATCAGACCACCATGGCTTAAAGTTAGAATTCAGCAACAAAATTTAGAAAGTCAGCAATCTCATGGAAACTGAATAATACTCAACTGAATCACCATGGGGTCAAGAAAGATATAAAGAAAGAAATTAAATACTTCCTAGAATTCAATGAAAATGAATGTGCAACATATCCAAACTCGTGGGACAATATGAAAACAGCACTAACAGGAAAATCCATAGCACTAAATGCACACACAAACAAGTTGGAGAAATCTCAGATTAGTAACTTAACAACATACCTGAAAGCTCTAGAACAAAAAGAACCAAACTTACTCAGGAGAAATAGAAACCTGGAAATAATCAAATTGTGGCCTGAAATCAATAATAGAAACAAAAAGAACAATACAAAGAATCAATGAAACAAATCGTTGATTCTTGGAGAAAATCAACAAGATAGACAATCCCTTATCCAAAATAGCCAAAAGGCAGAGAGAAAATATCCAAATTAACAAAATCAGAAATTAAAACAGAGACATAACAAAAAAATGAGATAATCCAGAGAATTATAAGGTCAAACTTCAAAAATCTATATTTCACAAAATAGGAAAATCTAAAAGGAATAGACAAAATTCAGGATATATACCACATATCAAAATTAAATGAAGACCAGATAGACAATTTAAAGGGACCTATAACTCCTAAGGAAATAGAAACAGTCATTAAAAGTGTCCCAACCAAATAAAGCCCAGGATCAGATGGTTTCAGTGCAGAATTCTACCAGAATTTCAAAGAGCTAACATGAATTCTCTTCAAATTGTTCCACACAATAGGAACAGAAGGAACCTTACCAAACTCTTTTTATGAGGCTACAGTTGCCTTGATACCCAAACCACACAAAGATGCGACAAAAAAAAGAGAACTACAGACCAATCTCCCTCATGAACATTGCTGCAAAAATACTCAATAAAATCCTGGCAAACTGAATCCAAGAACACATCAAAATATTATCCGCCATGATCAAGTAGGCTTCATCCCAGAGATGCAAGATGTTTCAATGTATAAGAATCTGTCAATGTAATACACCATATAAGCAAAGAAAAAAAAAACCACATGATCATCTCATTAGATGCTGAAAAAGCCTCTAATAAAATCTAACTCCACTTCATGATAAAGGTCTTGGAGAGATCAGGAATACAAGGAACATACTTAGACATAAGAGAGACAATTTACAGCAAGTTGACAGCCAATATCAAATTAAATAGAGAGAAACTCAAAGTGATTCCACTAAAATCAGGAACAAGATAAGGCTGTTCACTGTCCCCATAATTATTCAATATAATACTTGAAGTTCTATCTAGAGCAATGAGGCAACAAAGAGAGATCCAGGGGATACAAATTGGAAAGGAAGAAGTCAAACTTTCTCTATTTGCCAATTATATGATAGTATACATATGTGACCACAAGAATTCTACCAGGGAACTCGTATAGCTGATAAACACTTTCAGTAATGATGTAGGATACAAGATTAACTAAAAAAAAAATCAGTGGCTTTCCTATATACAAATGATAAATGGGCTGAGAAATAAATCAGAGAAACATCACTATTTTCAATAACCACAAATAATATAAATTACCTTGGGAGTAACTCTAGCTAAGCAAAAAAAAAGACACGTATGGCAAGAATTTTAAGTCTCTGAAGAAAGAAATTGAAGAAGATAAAAAAAAGTGGAAAGATCTCCCATACTTATAGATAAGTAAGATTAACATAATAAAAATGGCAATCTTACCATAAGCAATCTACAGATTCAATGCAATCCCTATCAAAATCCCAACATAATTCTTTACAGACTTGGAAGTAATAATATTCAACTTCATATGAAAAAAACAAAAAACCCAAGATAGCTAAAATAATCCTATACAATAAAGCAACTTCAAGAGGCATCAGTATCCTTTACCTCAAACTCTACTATATAGGTATATAATAGAAAGCTTGGTATTGGCATAAAAACCTACATGTGGACCAATGGAATCAAATTGAAGACCCTGACATTAATCCACACACCTATGAACACCTGGATTTTGACAAAGAAGTCAAAACTGTACAATGGAAAAAAGAAAGCATCTTCAACAAATGGTTCTGGCATAACTGGATGTCAACATGTAGAAGATTGCAAATAGATCCATATGTATCACCATGCACAAACTCAAGTCCAAGTGGATCAAAGACCTCAACTTAAATCTATTTATACTGAACTGGATAGAAAAGAAAGTAGGAAGTGGTCTTGAACTCACTGGCACAGGAGACCACTTCCTAAATATAACATCAGTAGCACAGACACTGAGAGAAACAATCAATGGGACCTCTTGAAACTGAGAAGCTTCTGTAGGCAAAGGACATGGTTAACAAGGCAAATCGACAGCCTACAGAATGGAAAAATATATTCAACAAGCCCACATCTGACAGAGGGCTGAACTCCAAAATATAAAGAATTCAAGAAACTAGACATCAAAATAACAAACAATCCAATTAAAAAAATGGGCTATGGAACTAAACAGAATTCTCAACAGAAGAATCTTAAATGGCCAAAAGACATTTAAGGAATTGCTCAACATCCTTAGTCATCAAGAAAATGCTAATCAAAACAACTCTGAGATACTGTCTTACACGTCAGAATGGCTAAGATAAAAAACACTGATATTGTTGGAGAGAATGTGGAGCAAGGGGAACACTCCTCCACTGTTTGTGGGAGTGCAAACTTGTACGCCACTTTGGAAATCAGTATGTCAGTGTCTCAGAAAAAGGGAATCACTCTTCCTCAAGACCCAGATATACTACTCTTGGGGATATACCTGCTGTAAGCCGTAAGAATATGAAATAGAGATTCAGCTGTATATAATAAAGCTATATCTAAAAAGAGCAAAGAAGCCTTCTAGAGGGAAGCCGTATATAAAGGAATAGTTTATGTTATTTGGCTTTTAATATCAGCTGTCTTCTGCTACGAATTTCTTGTATACTAATATATTACTAGGCCACAATGGCACACAGTATATGCTTCTCAGACCTACTGCTGATCTTAACTAGGTAATACCCCTACAGAGACAATGCCTGTCTCCTAAGCCTAGGAGACAGTCAGGTTGTAGATGTGAAGCTTTGTTTCTTATGTAAATGAAGTGCAGACCTTCCCCAGACAGGCCAAATGGCATTCCAGTGTAATTGACTCAGAACAAAGGGGTTTTTGGATAAACAGGTGCAGTGAAAACTGGGGCAGAGTTCCCGACTCTGGCTTAGGTTTTAGTGTGGCTCAGCCTGAGGGGAGAAGAGCAAGGAAAGGAAAAGTTTTTGCAGATTGTCAGTGGATTTTGAGTCAGGTCAAGGGAGTAAGAGAGGAAGGAAAGATGGGAGATGGAGGAACAGAGGACAAAGATGAGATCAATAGCAGAAGAGCTTAGTTAAGGTCGTGAGAGGACAGGAAGAGAAGGGACAGAGAGGAGCAATTTATAAGAATAGAAATAAAGCTGTGTAGATAGAATTTAATCTCAGAGGAATAAAGGAACAGATGAAAGAGAGCATGGTGTACATAGAATCTTTTCCTTCAGATTACCCCATCTGGCCATAGCATCTTACCCAGGATTCTGGGAGAAATCTCCTCAGGGCATGCCCCTGAGAAAATTTTGATATCTGGCATCTTTTAACATGGTACTCATAGGACCAGGACAAGACCAAGTACATCCAGAGAGAGGTGTCACTTGGCAGAGGCTACCAGAGAAGAGGCAAGCTTCCCCAGGGAGTTGTAAAGGTGACCACTGAGGAGTTCAGCTACAGAACAGACCTCACCAAAGAATGTTGCAGACTCATACCTCATGAAGGGTGAGTAGCTATGAATAACCTCTTTCACTTTAATAACCCCCTCCCTAAGAATATTTCTTGCACCATGTGTCAGAACGAGTCTGAAGAAAAACAGACTTGATAGAAGTTACAGGACACAGGCTTAAGATGAAAGGCATTTCAATGAGCTCCAGTCAGTTTACAGGTTTAGATAAGGAAGCAACCAACTATCTTAATCCTAGGAGAGCCCTAAAAGCCGCTGACCTTATGAAATAGCTTTACAAGCAGACTGTGATAAATGGCAGAAATTTTAACCCCTCCCTTCTATGGAGAAGCCTGTCATTATTTCATTTGGGGTCTTACAAAGAGATAACACCAGGAGACCTCCTGAGAGTGTGTATTAGAGGCAATGAGGTTTGCTATTTTTCTCTGAGGTGGCAGTCCATGTTACAGTTTTTTTTTTCCTGCTAAGATTTGCTGGAAACTAAAGGGTTAACTTGAACAGTAAAACTTTGAAATTGCCCTGCAGCTAGCTTGAGCTCTAGCAGCATTCTTTTAAATAACAATACAAGCCACTCCTGCCAAAGCCAGTTTAAAACTATTTCTTCAGCCACTTCCTATTTCTGTATTTAAAAAAATGTCTTTTTCTCCCTTTTCCTCTTTCTGAGTTGAATGTTTTTACAAAGTTCCTGGTTATTTATGAAGATCTTGGCCAAGTCCAAGAACTTTCAGTTAACTCATTAAACATCCAGTTCTATGGAAGAAGGATGCTTCTCCCATGACCTGAAAATTCCATGTGCTTTTCCTTGGACCTCCAGAGACATCTGGAAACCAGGAAATCCTACCTAAACAAATGCTTACATCTGCGCTTTTTTTCTCTTTGAAAAACTCTCTGCAGTAAGTGTTGCACTTAGACCTGCGTCTCCACTCCTCCCCAACCTTGCCATTCCCAGTGACTGGCAGGAAACTTGATACACTGGCTGCTGTAGTTGAAATAATCCTCTTCCTTTTGTCGTTCACATAACAACTATTTTGGGTTTTTTACTTTGCTTATGTTATTTCATAATACACCATAAAGAATTTATTAAATTGTTACTCACCTTATATACTATATTTCTGAATAAGAGCTTTTGTTTCTGTATTAATATAATTTCAATACTAACTTATTGTTTTTAAGGCTAAACCTGACAGGTATGAATCTTAAGTTCTAAGTTTATAAGAACAACTAACTTATAAACTGTTAATAATAAGTTTACTTTAATTATAAACTATTAAAAATAAGAAATACAACCTATTGATTAATTGGTCAACTTAACTTTAAACTATTAAGGGTAAGTTATACTTAAATTATAAGCTATTAAAGATAATTATTAGGATACAAGTTGAAGCTTGATCATCTTATAAATTATCAAATTCTCTAATGTATACAAAAAACTATGTTTATATAAGTGTCATGTATGCTAAATATTAATATAATAAATTCCTCACTTAACCCCTGGCTTTTTAAAAATGTTTAAGCTTCCCACTTTAAACTATGCCATGTCTCTTTTGCCAGGATTTTGTCCAAATTAAGCTTTGAGATCATTTAGATTATATCCCCATTTACCAGGTCTAAAGATAATTTGCCTTGCATTTCAATTTCAAATAAAAGACAGCTCACCAAACAGACTTCAAAATGACCTTTTACTGTTCCTTTGATTAAAGGAATTCCCTTTACATCGGCTGTTCTCAATAATCAATCACCTATATCTCCTGATGAATTAAATAAATAGATGCTTTTGGCTGTAAAGTTTTTATAAGAGTATGAAAGTTTAGATATAAAGAATATTCAGGAAAGTTAAAAAATAACTTATGATATATAAATTGGCAGTAATTGGGATAGGTAAATATAACACATAAATATCTAGATATGTTGTAAGTGATACATGACTCTCAATAAATAACCTAGAGATACTGAGGATGTATTTATCTATGGATAAAGTTTTTATTGAGGTCTGAGATATATAGGTTTTAGGAATGGACTTATATATGCCTTAATACAAGAGTCTTTGGACTTCTCCAGAAGGGACACTGGGGCTAATTATAGACCATAGCTCCTCTGCTGTACAAGATATTAAGGTTCTTCCTGGAGGGATTGAATCCTGACTTTACTTGAGAGATTAAGATCATCATACAACCCCCTACAAAAACAGTTCAGATTCATGCAGGGAGGCACCCTAGAGAGCTGCTGGTTTGGATTTTAGTGATGTGGCTTTGTGGGTTCAGGAAATTAAATATTCTAGACCAACTAAATGCTTAAAATACAGGGAAAGAAAATAATCCACTTGCTAGACATAAGCATGGATGTTTCTTGCATTTCAGGAAAATATTGGCTGAGTACTTCAGACCACTATTACTCCTTCATCTCTTATAGGCCTAGAACAAGCTAATATTGTTTACTAGAAGCTTAGGAATATCAAGATGGTCAGATAGAGAAAATGATAGCATATTCTGTCCAGATGTATCCCATCCTTACCTACCACCCTGGGGAAGAGATGTATTGCAACTAATGGGTGTATTATTAATCTCTGATATGGACTAATATCAGCTCAAAAGCTATAGATGGGTTCTACACAAAAAATGGCTTAGATAAACAAGCCCAAGACAGAATTGAGCCATTATTCCAGAAATTAAAGGTGACAGACATGGCCTAGGTTATCAGGATTTGTCCTAGGAGCCACTGTCCCCCTCACTGCTGACCAAATTTCAGGAAAATCTGATGCTCCTATCTACGTCAAACAATGACCTTTGAATACTGAGAGAACTGTAGCTGCTACCTATCTGATGGAAGAAAAACCTAAAAGTAGGTCATATAGAGCTCCCCACCAGCCCTAGAATTACCCCAGTATTTGTTATTTAGAAAAAAATAGGCTAGTAGGTTGTTTCAAGACCTTAAGAAATTAAATAAAATTTATTGGAGTCAATGGGAACTTTACAGCCTGGATTGCCATCTCCTATGACCACCCCTAGAAATCAAAATATAACTGTCATAGATTTCCAATATTGCTTCTTTGCCATACCTTTATACCCTAAAGATTGCCAGCATTTTGCTTTTAGCCTGCCTTCTCCAAATTTTCAGGGACTCTATCAGATGTATCAATAAAAATCTTACCTCAGGGAAATAAAACTAGCCCAACCTTATGTCAAAAGTTCATAAAATATATTCTGATGTTTATCTTGTTCATTATATGCATGATATATTGATTTCTCATGCTGACAGAGTCATTTATAGTTTTCTCATAGTCCCCCAACCCACTTATGTATCTCTCTATATAAAACAATACATATATTGCACAGGTGAGAGTATACTCATATCAAACTATGAAACTCATAAGTCTGTAGATTGACAGATAGCCCTATAGGATATACTGGCACCTTTTCATATGTCTGTCCAACAACTACAAATTCTCTCCCTATGGGAGCTTATCCATGAGGCCTACATCCTTATGATTTATGGCTATGAGAGGTAACATAATATTTTTCACTGCTTTTCAATTTTAGGAATGCCTAGAGCACTTCAAGAGCACTTAGGAACTGGTCCTTAAGTTTTCATATCTACCACTACAGGTATTCTTTATTATCCCCCAGGTCAAGCTATGATGAAAAGGAAAAAAAAAAAAACTCATCCTAAATACTCATCTCCCCATATCTTAAATCATGCTCTGTTTGTAATGAATATATTCTAAAGACTATACTAATTCTTTCCTCAGACATTTCTCCACAAAGTCACATCTAAGCCTCTAGGACCTTCTCACTGGTAATTGGAAATGTCCTGATGTTTTCATAACAACAGAAACAGGATATGCTTACATGTTTTCATAGGACACTGACCCACTTTTATGGATCCTGGATTGCATGATCACACCACATGACTAGGCCACTGTAGGACAAAGGTGTTCTAAAGTTGCCAGTCTGGTTACAGGCTGTTAATTACTCATAGATTCTTAAATATTGAACTTTGACTTTATGAATAAATTGATACAATTCCAAGTCATTTTGATGAACTGTTCATCAATGATGTCAAAACTTATAAAATATGATTAGAAATAGTAATCCTGTCCTAAACATATTTTCATTAATTTTGATCAAAAGGTAAACAGTATTTGAGATATATATGTAAATGACACATTTCAGATTTCATTCTCTGGCTATCCTGCTACTTTGTTGAGACTCCACAGATTCATAATTTTGCTTTGACAAAATTCACCACTGTTATCATATTGCTAATATATCTAAAGATTTTGTCTTTTAAGAAGGTTCTTATAAGCTTCAGGAGATCAGAATTCACCAATGCTCACAAGCCAAGAAGTACTGGGAGGAATGCAACCTGACTGCAGTTTAATTTTCCTACTTACAAATTTTCTTTCTTTTCCTTTGATATGGGAGCTTTCCCTCTCTCCCTGGCTTGACATCCCCTTCTCTCATCTACTAAAACAATTCATTTAATATTCCACAGGTACACTTAAAAGAAGGAGTTTCCTCTTTAGAACTCCTCATCTTTAAAACTCCTCAACTGCATGTTCTACCATTAATACATATATTTGTTTCCAGTGGAAATTCTAATCATTTAAAGAGTTACAGGTTGTTATCCTCTGGACCACTGACATGCTGTCTAACTTCAGGTCTGCACCCTACCCTCCAGCCCATGAGACAGGAAATCCTGCTATACTACTTATCTCACAGAGCCTGAAACAGCCTGTTCCTCCTGGGTTTCCACTGCATTCCAGCCTTCAGGACCCTCAGCTTTGCCTTCATATCTGCAGGAAGCAACCATGAATGATTTCTACAGCCCTTTGTCACTTACCCTCTCTTTACTGAACTCTCCAGGCCAGTGGCTGCACTGCCCTTAAAAAATGTTCTATTATTAACTGTAAAAATTCTGCCCATTGTCATGAAATGTATATAATATCAGATATTCTCCTCATGTACTTCTCACAATCGTTGTATATGTAAGTCTTACTATGTATACCCTGACACAAGTTATTACTGTCCTCTCATAGCTGATGGTTTGATATTCCTTTGATTACAAATTTAAATTATTAGTTCAGCTCCAACTGCAGCCTTGGTCCCACAGATGCCCATAACTAATTCAGGTAACTCTTTATCTAACAATGTCTCTTTAATATACTGTTTAACCAAATTTATGGCCTGAAGCCGAGCCATCAGTAAATACTAGTGCTGCTGGAGGAGGCAAAGGATCTGATTTAGTTCTATATGGAAAGATTACAGGATGTAAGCATATGAATTTTAACAGATAATGGGCAAGCAATTCATATGAGAAAGTGTTAGTATTTCCTATTTGAGCTATTTGCCAATATACAGACTCATAAGATAAGATATTATGCTGTTCAGCTGTATACAGAAGAATTATCACATGAACATCTTGTCCAAATAATTCTTTACTCCGTTTCCTTCATTTGCCCAACAGGAATGCAACCAGAGATATATTCTGTCACAATCTTTTTGTAAGTTACAGGTAAATGTAGCCATTCTAGAGGCTCTCCTTGTCACAAGCAGGCAGTGGGACTGTACTCAGTAGGCAGAATAACCAGACTCCATGGTTTGTTATAATCTACATGAAGGTGTCTTTAGGATTAAGTCCCTCCTTTAATAGAGTCAAGGGTGCTTTAGCCTTAGGTGTTAATTTTTGTGGTGATCTTGGATTAGGGTCATCATGAAGAATGTCAAATAGGGGTTTGAATACGACCATGGGTATATCCAAATAGGTAAATACCCAGGAGATATCACCAAGCAGTTTTTCACAATCCTTTAAAGTTTTTAAATAGTCCATTCTCAACTGAAAAGATTGTGGGGAAACAAAATCTGTGTGAATAACACATCCCAAATATGAAAAAGGTGGTTGAATTAGGATTTTCCCAGGGGCCCTTAAAGACCATATAAAGTCAATTGTTCCACCAGAAATTGTAATGCTTATTGTGATTAGGCTCTGTTAGCAAAAGAAATCAAGATATCATTCATATAGTGAACAAGATAAACATCAGAATCCATTTTATGAACTTAGAAAAATTGCTGCATCCACAAACTTTTGGCACGAGTTTGGAATAGTTTTGCTTCCTTGAGGTAAAGTTTCCCACTTATACCTCTGATAGGGTCTCTGAAAATTTGGAGAAGGCAAGTTAAAGGTGAAATGCTGACAATGTTTAGCGTGTATGGGTTGGTAAAGAAGCAATCTTGTAAGTCTATGACAATTATATTTTGACTTCTAGGGATGGTCATAGGAGATAGCAAGTCAGGCTATAAAGTTCCCATTGGCTCCATGATTACTTTTTATTTTCTAAGACCTTGTAACATTCTCCATTTGTCTGATTTTTTTCTCAATAACAAATACTCTGGTGTCCCAAGGGCTGGTGGAGGGCTCTCTATGCCCTTATTGACTTGTTTCTCCAGCAGACAGGTAATAGCTTCAATTTTCTCAGCACTCAAGGACCACTGTTCAACCCAGACAGCAGCATCAGACTTCCATGTAATGGGTCAGCAGTGAGGTGAACAGTGGCCCCTAGGATAAATTTTGATACCCTAAGTCATGTATGTCATTTTTAATTTCTGGAATAATGGGCTCAATTCTGCCTTAGGCTTGTTTACACAAGCCCTTTTCAGGGTTAAAACTCATCTAAAGCATTTGAGCTTAAAGTAGTTCATTAGCAGAGGTTAATAATATGCACATTTATTGCAGCACATCTCTTCCCCACAGGAAGGTATCGAGGGGATGGCATATGGACAGAATGTGCCATGATTTTCTCTATCAGACTACCTTAATATTGCTGAGCTTCTGGCTACATTATTAGCTTGAACTAGGTCCATTAGAGAGGAAGGAGTAACAGTCATCTCCCAAGTACTCAACCAATCTTTTCCTGAAATTCAAGAAATGTCCCGTGCCTGTGTCTAGCAAACCAGTTGTTTTCTTTCGCTGTACTTTAAGAGTTTTAAAATGCTTAGTTTCCTGAATCCAAAAAGCCATTTCCCTAGAATGGAAACCAGCAGCTCCCTTTGGAGCTGCATAGGCTGTGCTTTGTTGTCTTGCACGGGAGCAGCAGCAGCTGTTCTACCTGTTGTCTTGCATGAATCTGAATTGTTTTTGTAGGAGGTTGTACAATGACTTTAATCTCTCCAGTGAAGTCAGGATCAAGCACTCCTGGGACATGAATACCTTGAACAGCAGAGGAGCTATGGCCAATGATTAGCCCTAGTGTCTGTAGACTTTGGTATTAAGTCATACTGCTGAGACATCAAGTGTTACTATTGTGAAGGAGGTGGAATCCAAATCCATTTCTAAAGCTTGTATATCTCAGACCTCAATAAAAACTTGTGGTGATATTATGTCCCCCAATATATTGTGCACCTTAATAAATTTATCTGGGGTCAGAGAACAGAACAGCCGCTAGGTAGACACAGAGGCCAGAAAATGATGGCACACACACCTTTAATCCTAGCATTCCACAGGCAGAGAACCAGATGGATCTCTGTGAGTTCAAAGCCACACTGGAAACAGCTAGGAATGGTGACTCATGCCTTTAATCCCAGGAAGTGATGGCAGGAAGCAGAAAGGTATATAAGGCATGAGGACCAGCAACTAGAAGCTTTTGGCCAGGGCTTTGAGCAGCAGTCCAGCTGAGATCCTTTTCGGTGAGGACTCAGAGGCTTCCAGTTTGAGAATACAGGATCAGCTGAGAAGTTGGCAAGGTGAGGTGGCTGTGGCTTGTTTTGCTTCTCTGATCTTCCAGCATTCACCCCAATATCTGGCTTCTGGGTTTGTTTTTATTAATAAGACCTTTTAAGATTCATGCTACAAAGACTTTATCCATATTCTAACCTTTATGATTTATTTTATAATTTTAGACCTAACCTAGGCATACGTCCTCAGTACATCTAGGGTATTTACTCAGACTCATTTATCATTTATAACATATCTAGATGTTTATATGCTATGTGTATCTATCCCCATAACTTGTGAAAACATGCCATAAGTTATTTTTTAACTTTTCTAAACATTCTGTATATCTAATCCTTCATATTCTTACAAAAACTTTTACATCTCAAAACATCTTTATATTTAAATCATCAGGAGACATAGGTGATTGATAACTGAGAGTAGCTAATGTAGAGTGAATTCCTTTAAACGAAGGAACAGTAAAAAGTTACTTTGAAATCTGTTTGGTGAGCTAATTTTATTTGAAATTGGATAGTAAGACAAATTGTTTTGAGACCTGATAAATGCAAATATAATCTAAATGATCCCAAAGTGTAATTTGGGAAAAACCTTGGCAATAAGAAGCATGGCAGAGTTTTTTCTATAGTGGGAAGCTTGAACATTTTAAATGCCAGGGGACTAAGTAAGGAATTGATATATTAATATTTAACATACTTAGCATGTATATAAACAAAGTTTTGTATACATTAGAGAATTTGATCATTTATAAGATGATCAAGCTTTAGCTTCTATCCTAATAATTATATTTAATAGCTTATAATTTAAGTAAAACTTATTCTTAACAGTTTATAATTTAAATTGGCCAATTATTCAATAAGTTGTATGTCTTAGTTATCTTTAATAGTTTATAATTAAAGTAAACTTATTCTTAACAGTTTATAAATTAATTGTCCTTATAAACTTAGAACTTTAAGTTTTATCCCTGTTAGGTTTAGTCTTAAAAATAATAAATTTGTATTGAAGTTATTTTAATATAGAAACAGGAGCTCCCAATCAGAAATATAGTACATAAGGAGAGTGACAATTTAATAAATCCTTTATGGTGTATCATGAAATAAGATAAGCACAGAAAAGAACCCAAAATGATTGTTCCATGAGTGAAAAGGAAGAAGGATCTATTTTAAGCTATGTCAGACTGTTTGTATAAGGCCAGCCAGTCACGAGGAATGGCCAGGTGAGGGAGAGGGGTGAAGCCCCAGGCTGAACTGAAAAGCAGAGATGTACAGAGATTAATTACAGGCATGCCATTAGGCTCAGAGAAAAAAAAAAAAAGATGGCAGATGTTCAGAAAAGAAGTAAGCATTTATTTTGGCAGGATTTCTCATTCATCAAATGTCTTTGGGGTCCAAGAAACCCATTTAGAATTTACAGATCATGGCAAGAGCATCTTCCTCCCACAGATCTTCTGAATAAGTTAACTGGAAGTTCCTGGACTCGGCCAAGATTTTTGTGAATAACCAAGAACTTCGTAGTAACAGTCAACCTAGGAAGAGAAAGAAAGAGAAAGAGAAACTTTTATTAATGCAGCAAGAGGAGGAGAGCTGAAGAAATAGTTTATGACTGTTGGGGAACTAACATTAGTTTTTAAATTGACTCTAGCAGTGAAGGCTTGTTTTGTTATTTAAATGAGGGCTGCTGGAGCAACTAGGGAACTGCAAGGCAGTTTGTTCACCCTGGTTTCCTGTCTTGCTGTTATGACACTTCCTTTGGAAGGATGTTTGTGTTGTAGCTAACTGTTCAAGTCTGGTGCTGACTGCTTTTTCTTAGCCATCACAAAACGCTCAGTTTGTGTAATCAGAGTTTCCTGCTGTTACACAGAAATGGTGGGAAAGCTCAGCTTTGTATATTGTTTCCTAAAGTATATTAAAATAAAAAAAGAAACTATTGCTACTATAAAAAAAAATAAAATGCAAGGTTTGCCCTTTTGTTTCCAGTGAGTCATAGCAAAAAAGGCTGTTTGTAGCAGGAGCTGACACTTTGGGAAGCTTGGGAGAATGTAGCAAACTTCATTGGCCCTAGTTTACATTCTCAGAAGGTCCTGTTGTGTGATAACATTGTTTTATCTCTTTGTAAGACCCTGAATGAAATAACAGCAGATTTCTCCCTAGGAGGAGGGGGTAGAGCCTCTGCCACCTATCATTGTCTGCCAGTGAATCCATCCCATAAGGTCAGTGGTTCTCATGGGTCCCCTTAATCTTTCTTTACATTTCTCAGGGGTCCTTTTGAGATTAAGATAGTCTATTGCTTTCTCATCAAGTCTGTAAACTGCCTGGAGCTGACTGAATTGCCTCTCATCTTAAGCCTGTACGCTGTAACTTCTACTAAAAGCTGTTTCTCTTTAGGCTAGTCCTGACCCATGGTGCAAGAAATATTCTCAGGGGAGGGAGTGCTAAAGGGGAAAGGGAATTCAAACTACTCACTGCTTGATGGGGAGATACAGGATCCCCGGGGGTCTGCAGCACCCTTCAGTGAGGTTGCTTGTAGCTGAAGACTTCAGAGGTCACATTTACAACACGCCTCCCTCCCCGCCCCCAGGAAGGTAGGTCTCTTCACTAGACAGCTTCCCCCAAGTGACACCTTTCCCCGGATATACTTGGATGATTTCTATTCTGATTTCATGAGTACCGTGTTCAAAGGCACCAGGTAACAAATTTCCCACCAGTATCTGGCCCAGAATAGACACTCCCAGCAGTGAAGAATTAAATTTGAAGGATATCAAAAGAATCTGAGCACACTGAGCTCTTTATTTCATTCACTTTCCTCTATGTCAATTCTATGTACACAGCTTCTTTTCTGTTCTCATACTTAGCTTCTCCCTGTCCCTTCTTCCGCTATTCTCTCATTGTCCTACCTTAGTTCTTTCCTTCTTCGTTCTTCTCTCTGTCTCTTAAGTTTCTACTTTTTATACCCATACAATCAGCAATTCTCTGGTTGCGCCACTTTCTGTAAGGGCAGAAGAACTTTAATCTGTTGCTAGGCAGCCTGCATCACAATGTGTAGTATTTGGTTAGTAAAAGCACTTTTGCTGTGAGTTAATTGCGAAAGGGGGAATCTTTAGAACTGGGTATAACACCTGGACTGAGATAAAAGAGGGAGGGTAAAAGCCTAATTTGCACAAGAAACAAAGCTTGGCAATTTTCATCTGCCTGGCCTTGACCTTTGTCTCCTTAGGTCAGTAGAAATTCTTACCTTATCTCAGTAACTAGCAGTTGGCTGAAACACCACCCCAGAATTGTAAGTAGTAAATCTGTTAAAATAGAGTCTTGTGTTAATAAACTGTGGTGAAGGTAAGGAGTTCAGAATTAAATATTAGTGGTAATTTTCTCTTATCTGTAGGTGAGATGAGCTAATGCTTATCTATCTGCAGTCTGTCCTAGGATGTAGGAGAAGTATATCAGATGAAATACTTTTGTCTGGAGAATGGACCTGGCCAGATGTTTGCTAATAAAGAATAAACACAGCTGAAGAATGTTATCCAAAATACCCTAATAACATATGGGAAGTTGTGCCCAGGAAATGATCAACCATCTTGTTAGAAGTTCATGGTAAAAGAATCAAATGGGAAAGCTCCAATAGTGCACAAGAGATTCACTACAGGAAATAGCTAATATATTCAAAAGCCAATATCACCAATACTCCTTAAGTTTTGGCTTCCCTCTGGAAAAGTTCTTGACTCTTGCAGGTAATAGCTTTTGCCATTTTCAGCTGAATCCCTACTTCATATTTCTGTGACTCCCAGCATCTAGGGACTGTTTTGTCCAGATAAGGAATAAAATAATTCATTCTCATTTTAAGTATGCAAGTGATATGTTTTGCTTAGTATCCAGTTATTTCCTTACTCATAACCCTCAAAAGGTCAAAACAGAAAGTTAAGTAGGTAGCACCTTTTCTTTTTAAAATTAGCTGAAATGAATATGGGAAGACAGGGCATATTAGCAAAAGGAAAACAGTACAATATAAGGCAGAATAATCTGCGATCCAATCATTCACATATCAGAAATCCCATAAAAATATAAAACTGGGATGGACCTGTGTAGGTCCTGTGCTTTGGGTTCATTCTCTGTTAGTTGATATGATCTTTACTCAGTTGACTTAGAGGGCCTTGGTTTCTGGTGTCATCCATCCTCTCTGGCTATACTACTCTTCTTGTCTCCTCTTCCATGAAATTTCCTGAGCTCGGAATGGACAGATCACGTTGAGACAACCCATTTTTAAGCCCAGATGTCAGAAAATACTTTAAACAAAATCTAACACCCCTTAATCATTAATGCCACGAAATGTCTAGAGATGAATGGATCATATGTCAACACAATAAAGGCTGCATATTGTAAACATGCAGCCAAGGGTTAGGACCCAAGAATCCTAGAAATAAGAGTCACAACATTACTAACCACCTTCACTTATATTTAACATTTGAAGTTGTTAACAGTTTTTCTAAATAGTAGCTTGATGGGGAAATGACCTGCAAAACACAAATCTTTGGAAAACTCCAAGAGCATATATTTTCTATTTGAGCCATATGAATAAAGAGAAGAGGCTTATAGAAATAAATAGACAAGAGGAGGGAAGAAAAATGACCACAATAAAATGAAGGGGATTGGGGAGAACTGGACAAGACAATGATGGGCATGAGTTGATGAAAAACACATCAAAGAGCTCATGTTTGGGAGAATGGAGGAATGACCTACTCTGCAGCTACCAAGGCCCAGAACAAGGGATATGCATTAGCCAACCCACACCTCCACCCAATCAGTGATCTGTTGGCATAGGTGAAGAGACCAGTACTGCAGACCCAAAGCTACAAGATTTTCACAACACAGGGCAATAGCAGGATAATCAAGAGGAATTCCAGACCACTGATTCTCATCAATGAACACTGGCAAGTAAAGATAAATGGATAAAAGGGTTTTCTGCATGACTCACTGTAGCTGAAGTTTTCCTGGTCCTGCCTGGCCCACAGTCAGGATAAATCTCTCTCACCCACCAGTCCTGCAGCCAAGTAAACACACAGAGACTTATATTATTTATAAACTGTATGGCCATGGAAGGCTTCTTGCTATCTGTTCCTATATCTTAAATTAACCCATTTCTATTAATCTATAAATTGCCACATGGCTCATGGCTTACTGGTATCTTAACATCTGCTTCTCATAGCAGCAGTTGGCAGTGTCTCCTGATTCAGCCTTCCTGTTCCAAGAATGCTCCTCTCTCTTTGTGCCACCTATACTTCCTGCCTGGCTACTGGCCAGTCAGCACTTTATTTATTAACCAATCAGAGCAACACATTCACAACAACTCATTGTGTCATACCATAACTTCCATGATGAGATTGATTTTTTTCCTTCTCATTTTTTTTCTTTTTCCTCTTACATTTTGTTTTATTTTATTTGTGGGGGAAGGTTTCATTGGCAGGGATGGATATGAAGGGACAGGGAAATGAATGGGATGAAGAAGCATGATGTGAAAGACACAAAGAATACATAAAAAGAAGGAAAATAAAAGATAAAAGAGAACTGTCCCAAAGAAAATGACACAGACTTGATGTGTCAAGAGTGTGTATTAGTGTCATAGATGACTTGAGTTGCTTAGAAGTTAAACATAAAAGCATGTGGAGTGGAATACAGAGGATATAGATGTTAGTCTAATATATTTGAATTAGAATGAGGCACAATACAAGGGGATGAAAGACATAGATGATTGACAAGGGACTGAAGTCTAGGAAGGTCATTGGTAAGGACTGTGAACTAACCAAACCATAGAGTCACTCAGAGTCTGCAGGATGGAAAAAGGATGAAGTAGAGACTAGTGAGGTATGATGAGGTGTAGTGGATTTCTGAAAGTCACAGTGGTAGAAATACAGTGGATCTAGACAATTAATTCACAATGATCCTGTGAAGCCATTTAACCCTTTTTGACCCTAGATATTGGTCTATAGTATAATGCACTTACCAGTCCTCAGAGAGTATATGACACAAATACCATTTTGCTCTGAGTCTAAGTCTCATGCTTGCCCAGTTTTAGACACTAATAGCTGTCATCATACCTAGGTTTCTTCCAGATATTGATTTAAATGTTGGATTCAGAACTGTGTAATGTAATATCTGAGCTTGTCTTTGGAAAGGGACATACATAATCAGATTCATTGTTTTGTTTATTTACTATACTATGATTAAGAAGATCTAACATCAGAAGAGTACCATGTTGTGCTCAAACATCCCCATCTGGGATACAGTGAATGACTGTCCAGATGTACAGAATCTATATATTCTTCACTGTGATCTGTACATTTAAACAAAAGCTATTTACAGATTAATACAATCCCAATGGAAACCCCCATCTCCACATAGCAGCCCCTAGAGGCACAAGAACCACCTCCGCCGATTGGGAGAAGAGGTGAGTGACTTGTTTCCCAGCTAACTGTCCCAATCTCTAAGCCTTAACTCACATCCTGTGCCCCTTACTCTCCAATCTCAGCCCCAATAACTAGCTAGCCAGTAAGAGTCCTGTGAATAGGCCACTCCACCACTGCCTCTACCCAATGAACTCTTCAAGACTTACTCTACCACACAAACCCAGCAACTCATCATCTTCCCCCTAGCCAACAATCTCCTGCAACATCAGAAATCTCTAGAGGCACAAATACCACCTCCACCAATTGGAAGAAGAGGTGAGTAACTGGTCTTCCAGCTAAATTCCCCAATATCCAGGCCCTAAGACCCCCAGGAGACATCTTCTGCTCTTCTCCCTCCTATCTCAGCCCCAGCAGCCAGCCAGCAGGTAAGAGTCCTGTGGGCAGGCTGTTTCACCACCACCACCACCTTCACCCACTGGACTCTATAATCTACAAGACCCATTCTGCTGCCCAAACCCACCGAACCCATCATTCTCTCCCTTCCCCCATTCAACCATCTCCCTCATCAGCACCCCCTAGTGGCACAAGCACCACATCCACTAATTAGAAGAGCAGCTTTCCCATGAACAGCCTTCTCCAGCAACATCAACAGACCCTATAGCCACAAGCTACACCTACACAAGTTGGAAGAACAGACACAGTCAAAACCTACACCAGTTTGAGGAGCAGAATCTATAGGCACAGGGAAAACCCACACCTGTTGGAAGAACAGACCCCATGGACACAAATAAAGGCCACTCCAGCCAGAAATACTGAATAATACAGGCACCCAAATCCCCACAAACCTCAGCAGAGACAGCCCTCTTTGACCTGTCAACCAGCCACTCACCAGAACCTTGGCCAAAAGTCAATAAACAAAAGAGACAATAAAGGAATAAAAGACCTATCCAACAAAGATAGGCTGGCTTCCTACACAAAGAGATCCACTTGCCTCTGTCTTCCAAGTGCTGGGCTTAAAGGCGAATGACCAAAACTACCCAGCCATAATTTTGATCCAATCAATCAAGTTTTACTTCTGTGCTGAGCAAAGCTGGTCCAGCAGCTGTCCCCCCTGATGTGAGGTTTATAAGAACTACTACAAGTTAAATTTCTAAGCTCCTTTTATATGTCAAAACCATAAACTTGGGTTTGCCAGAGGAATTTGGCAACATAGAAATCTTGCAAGCAAAATACCAAAGAATATAGCAGTTTAAGTTTATCTGGCAGAACACCTTGTGTTGTGAGAAAGAGTGGAGATCAAGGCACAGTCTGAGTCTGGAACAAGTCAAATTCCAACAAACAGAGTTTACTTTTACATTAAATGGAAATGAACTTATTTTGATCTTATAACAAGATGACTACTGATATTAAGATGGAGTCAGTCTGGTTCTTTACATGAGGAGAACCTATTGCTATTATTCTGATCAAAGGACAAAGTAATAAACTGGCCTCTAAGCTCTGTTCTTCATGCTGACTGATTAGTATATCTCTCAACCCTTATTAGAGAAGCTTCTTTTTGAAGTCTATAGGGATTGACACATAGGACCACATTATTAAAGCTGCTGAGAATAAGATACGCTGGAGGGCCCAGCTAAAAATGGGACATCTGTATAATACTTCTTTCTCTAAAGAATCAGGAATCATCATGGAAGAAAAGGTAGAAAGTGTTAAAACGTTTTTGGTGATACATGATTCCAAGGATTCTGTTTTTTTCCAGAAAAAACAAGTGAATTTAATTGTGCAAGTGAATTTAATTGTTATGACTGTGTGTGCAAAATTTGCACATATCAATCTAGAAAAATCCTAGCAGAATAGAGGTAGTCCAGAAGTCCCACTCTTGCTAGAGAGCTAATGGCCACAGATGGCTTCTGGGAGAAGATGTGTCAGATTTCTTCCTTTTAGAGACTACTAATGATTCCAAGGATGCCATTCTACTTGGCGCACAGTAGTGTCACTAAGTAGACTTGATTTTCAGTTTTAGTTTTGTTTTATTTGCTACTTTGTTTTGAGGAACACATACACATTTCAGTGGGTGGATAGAAAAGGAATTGGAAGGGGATAATCATTTCTAGACTTGACTAAGACACATATGCATATATAAAACACTCAAATATTCAAAGTAATAAATGTTATAAATGTTCTAAAAATGTTATGTTTATGTTCTAAAATTAATTATGTCGGTTTGTGTTGGAAGAAGTCAGTGAAGTGTGGAATCCAAAGAGGCACAGGAACTTCTCTAATTTTCTCATGAATCAGAAGTCAAAGTTTCTAGCAGCTTCCACAGGAGACCTGGTCAACTTTCAGAGATCATGAAAACTCAACGCCTCTTCAAAACACCTTGTCCCTTTGGATAAAAGAACACAGAAATCTGAAGTGTCTTTACTAATTAATTTGCTAGAAAGTTTTCATAAATTGTCTAGTCTCCCAAAGCTAATGCTGTCACTGTCATTGCTACTACAGGTGAAATGAAAATTGCATTTCTGGAGGGAGGTGAGGTCACAGAGTCACAGAGCTCTACCTCAACCTTGTCCTAACTCTCCCACAGTTATGCTTATTAATGAGATGGGATCTTCCCAAAGAACCCACCCTCCTGCAGAAACAAGAAGCCAGGTGAGTACTTCGTATTTCAGTCTGAGTAGCAGAGTCAGCAAAGAAGAGAAGACTGAGTAAGTGTTCATGTATGCTAATAGGAATCTGGGTTAGAAACTGAACCCTGGAACAGGCAAAGAAGGCACTTGGATAATTTCATACTAAGAGATGAGCTGAACAGATCTAAGTGTTTCTAACCTTGTCTCAGTTGTTGCTTCTTACTGTGATAAAAGTCCCCTAACAAGGGTGACTGTGGGTAACACCAGGATTATGCAGCCCATATGTAAATGTGCTGAAGGGTTGTGATAATAAGTCAATGTGAGAATTCAACTCAGCTTATATAATGTATAGTCTTATTTTTTTAATTTACCATGGTTTCATGTCATAATAAACATTAGAACGGAAATATAAGAAACACACATCCCTGGGAAGTGCAGGGTGTGACAATGTTTGTGGAGTAAAAAGTATTTGTATGTTACACTACATTTATGATCTGGTTATTGAAACAGTAACTGAATCTATTGAATGGCCATTGCTATAATGACTGGTTTGAAGTCTCTCACTCTAGAACTTGGGAAGGGAAAATGAAAGAAAAGGTGTAGTATGAATATCAGGCAATGACTGCCAGGACCAAATGTGCCTTGAGTTACTTCTTCTGATTTTATCATACTCTAATATTAAGCACAACATGATGGCTTGCCTTCACTCACTGTTTAACATTATTGATAATGGAAGACAGAGCCTTGTGCATGGTATCCCAGAGTTGTACCATTCAGCTAAATTGATATTCATACTTAGTATGCTATATCTTTAAGGACAATAAGTAAGGTTTCACATTACTTTTTTTTTAAGATTTATTTATTGTGTATACACTGGCCTGCAAGCCAGAAGAGGGCACCAGATCTCATTACAAATGGTTGTGAGCCACCATGTGGTTGCTGGGAATTGAAATTATAACTTAAGAAGGACAGCTAGTGATCTTAAACTCTGAGCCATCTCTCCAGCGCTAAGGTTTCACATTCTTAAGATTGCACTTTATTATCTCACATGCCACTCTTCAATTTGAATGCATCATAGATTTCATTGTAATTGATTCATCAATATAAAAATTAACAAATAAGCTAGCTATTTCGAGAAAACCTTTAACACAAGGACATGGGAGGCATAGGAAGGCATATCTCTATGAATTTGAGACTAACATGATCTACACAATGAATTTGTGAACAGCTACATCTATATAGTGACACCTGGTCTTGAAAAATAACAAAAAAGCACCAAGTACATGCTGATATTTAAAAGAAATGTTTTAGGAATTTAATGTTCTTCTTATGTGATTATTTGTTAATTACATATTAGCATTTCATGTCTTATTTTGTACAGATTAATCGTGTATGCAATTCATCTGTATTACCTGCTAAAGCCTTTACACCTGCACTGAAAACAATTCGTATTTCTGGTGGCATCATAAACATCAGGTCCATCTTGTGTATCTGAAATAAAACTGGAGTCAGGACACTTTTCTGTCAGGTCAGAATGCACTGCGAAAACTGCACTTGACTAAAAACTCAGAAGCACTGAAACTTGACATTTCCTACGAGATAAACCTTTATGTCAAAATCAAAAGTTATTTCTAAAAAGATTTATATGTCTGTCTTTATTTTGTGTGCATATATGTTCTTGCCTGCATGAAAATATTAGCTCTTTGAGAATGCAGTGCCTGCAGAGGCCACTAGAGGGTGATTAGAATGGAATTAGAGTCACAGGCGATTGTAAGGCATAAATTGTAAGGACTCTTACAGTAACAGTACATTTTCCTTATCACTGAGCAGCCTCTCTAGTAGCCCCTAATGAAAACATTTTTAAACCAAAAGCATACAACCAAATACCAATAAAGTGAACAAAAATCAAATGAGGAACACAAACTGCACTGAAGGCTGGAACATGTTTTAGACCATCCAACATGGCTTTGTTAGATTGGTTGATGTGATTTTGTGTCTAATTAGCCATGGCCAAGTCCTAGTATTGGCTCTGTTTCTGTGCACTTTTTGGATTTAAAGAGGCACATGCTCTTTGTGATTCTAAGTTCAGTTTTTGACAGTGGAAATAATGGTATTGTCTAATTTTTACAGTTTTAAACATCAAAGAGGCTTTCAAACTTAGAGTATAGCAGGTAATCATAAATTGTCATTGCTATTTTTCCTTATACACATACATAAATTATATTTAACTGACAAAATTATATTTACTAATATACACTTAACTCTTTTCAAAATTTTAAAAATTGAATGTTTTTTATGTGAGAATACATGATATCAACGGATGTGACCAGTGTGACCACACTCTACCTTCAATATTTGTACTTTTTTCCGTCTTCACATGTGTGGTGGGGTAGATGCACTGGCATAAATTACCTAGACATGTTCCAGCCTCTCAGCAAGTAAACAACTCTAGGTAGGCAGTATGTGAAAAAGCTTCCAGGGATGCTAGTCTTTCACTTGTCCCTTGTTGAACAGTGTGTATCTGAAATTATGTATAGCTGGCCCTGCACTCTGGAGAGATATCCCCACCCCTCACCACAGGCAAGAATGAACCAAAGCTGAGGTCATGGACATAGGGAAGTTGACTCTGCCCCACCTGAGGTAGGTGGCCCCAGTGGCCCAGAATGACCATCTCAGGTACCACCCAGGCCCACACCCAGGCCATGGCTTAGTTCACCCTACTATCTACACAAATTAGGGCATTCGGGAGATTGAGAAGAGACTGGTCCTGTGAAATAATACCTGCAGGACCTCCAAGACTCAGGCCAGTCATGGGCTATCCCAGAGGAGTTCCAGTGAGGATCGAGTAATGATGGTGTACATGAAACAAGAGTCCTTGAACTGGACCAGTAATTATTGCTATGAATATTTGCTAGTAAAGCTAATAGGATGAAGTAATATAATACATGACACACTGAGGCCCACAATGCCACCAGGATGAATGAAAAGGTGTTGGAGAGGCGGGAAAGAAGGAGAAGCTAAGAGGGGTTTTTGTTTTTATTTGTTTTCTTACTTACTTGCTTGTTTTGTTTTGTTTTCTTTTGTTGGAGGGCACTGCACAGGTGAGCAGAGATATGGCAGAAGCAGAAGGTAAGCAGAATTAGGATGAATGATGTGAAACTCCCAAAGAATCAATTAAGAAGTTAAAAATTAAAAAAAACTGTCATATTTCCTATGTATATGATCATCAGAAGAAGCAGCAAAATCATCAAAAAAGAACACATATGTGTGTGGAGGCCATTTGACGCCTTATGCATTGTAAGTAATAATTTTTTTCCTGCCAGTAACTTTGAGAAATTCTTGCTATGTAGTCCAGGCTGAGATGGTACTCATAAGCTCTAAGGGTCATTCTGATTTAGTCATTTCTATAGCTCTTTGGATTACTAATACCTTTCATTCATTTCGTCAAGAGAAATGGCTGTGGCCATTATCTAAGGAAAATCATGCCCAGTCACAGAATCGACTTCTGGAATATGACCATCAAAATCATTTTGTTGTCAGAAACTACAGCTGGAATTCTGGGAAATTTCTCTCTTCTTTACTACTATCGAGTTCACTATGGAGAAAACAAATTAAAGCCCACAGATTTGATTTACATGCACCTAATGGCAGCCAACACATTGATCATTCTCTCTAGAGGAGTGCCACTCACAATAGTAGCTTTTGGGTTGAAGCACTTTTTAAGCAATTCTGCATGTAGATTAATTTTGTACATTCAAAGAGTTGGCAGGAGTGTGTCCATTGGCACCACCTGCCTCCTAAGTGTCTTCCAAGTCACCACCATCAGTCACAAGGAATGCTGCTGTAAGGATCTAAAAGCCAAAGCTTCAAAGTACATTGGCTGCTCCATTGCCCTCCTCTGGGTTTTGTACCTGCTGAAAAATGTCATTTTCCCTGTGTACCCACTTTTTGAAAGGAATAGTAAAAATGTAACAAGAAAACGAGATTTTGGATACTGTTCCACTGTAGGGAGAGATGAAATCAGTGGATTACTCTATTCAGCACTGGTGGTGTGCCCTGAAATCTTCTTTTCTTTGCTCATGACCTGGTCCAGTGTCTCCATGGTTGTCATTCTGTACAGACACAAGCAGAAGATCCAACACATCCGCAGCACTAGTGGTTCCAGTAGAATCTGTTTTGAGTCCAAAGCCACCCAGAGAATCCTGGCCCTGGTGTCTACCTTTCTGGCTTTTTATACTCTCTCCTCCATCTTACAAGGCTGTGTCGCTCTTTTGTATAATCACAGTTGGTGGCTGGTGAACATCAACTGCCTCACTTCTCTGGGTTTTCCCTGTTTTGCACCATTTGTTCTTATAAATCGTTACTCTGTGGGACCTAGACTAAGTTTGGTCTGGATAAGGAATAAAATCTCTAATTCTTATTTTAAGTATGTAAATGATATTTTTTTCATGGTATCCAGTTGTTTACTCTGCCATCTCCCTCACAATGCCAGTACAGAAAGTGAAGGAGTTGGTGCCTTGTCTTTTAACAATCGACCAAAATGATAAATTGGGAGTTTTGTCAGCTGGTTTAATTAGCAGCCTACATGAGCTTATCCCATTGTAAGAGGACTATGTCACTTTTCAACTTACCCCTGGAATGCTTCCCTTTGTCCTGCTAATGTACAAAGCAGCCAGAAAAATATTCTCAATAAAGGTGGATTTTTTTTTCCCACTGTCATTCTCTAGAGCATCCTGAGTGCTTGGATATTTCACAAATTGCTTGTGGGTCCTACAGTATAATGGCAAAGAAAACTGAAAAAATGGCTGCCCATGAAGTTGTGCTTCAAGAGTCCCTAGTCATTCACAATAGCTCTAGCCTTCACTAGTACCAGAAAAGTTCTTCAGCCATAGCTTCCCAAGTACTCTGCTTTTAGCTGCACTGGAGACAATCAGGTTGGTTTGCAAAGCTTGTAGAAATTGTCCTCAACAAAGTCTCAGAAAGAGCATCTTACCTTACCACTTAGTGAAAAAATATGAGCAATGGAAGTGAGTGCTGTTTTTAATGTTATCTTGAATTTTATATGTCAACATGTTTTAGAAGTTTTTCATCAATGTTCATCAGGGAGAGTAGTCTGTGAATTTCCTATATTGATATCTGGTTTGGAATCACTGCAATACTTGATTAATCAATAGTTTGGAAGAAAATTAATAGCGCAAGTATGGAAATCAGTTTAAAAGCTGCTAAGAAAACTAAAAAAGAACTAATATTTGACACAGCTATTCCACTCCTGGGCCTATACCCAGAGAACCCCATATACTTCCACAGAGATATATGCAAATCCATTTTATTACTGCTCTACTTGTTATAGTAAGGAAATGGAGACCAGCTATATATATCCATAAACAGATAAATCCATATCAGATTTTTTTCATACACAAAATGGACTATTATTCAACCACAGTGTTAGAAGAAATTACAAAAAGTGTAGGAAATTTGATAGACTTACAATGAATATTAAACCACGTTCCACCAACTCAGAAAGAAAGAAAAATCAAATCCTCTCTTTTGTATGCAGATCCTATCCTATAAGGTTCAAATGTTTATATGTAAGTAGATACGTTTAACTTTATTATGACACTTAAAAAGGAGATCCAAAAGGGTAATATTAGGCAAATTAGCAGTAAGTTAGTTATGTGAGAGTATATCGAGTTAGTTATTTTTCTGTCTTCAACTCTGCCAATTCTTTATTCTGCAGTGGATAAGGGCATAAACATATACTTGTTAGTGACAGTGTAATTCCCTAAGCAAAGCTCTATGGCTACAGCATAGCTATTCTAACTGTACAGAACCAAATTGAAAGATAAAGAAATTGGGTCTGGGCAAGTGTTCATTTGAGTGGCTATTTCATTGTAGCTCTTTAATGCTTTTATTTGTGAGTTCATTACAATACAGTGATTTTAGTTGAAAATAAAATGGTATCACAACTTATCCAAAGATATAGGGATGGCTTAGCTATAGCCAGCAATAAATGCAGTGTGTCACACATGTGAACTCAAAGACTGATATCACTTGATTATCTTATTACATGCCACAAAATATCATTTTCCCTTTTATTGAAAATAGTTTTGTTTCTTACACAATATATCCTGATTACAACTTCACCAGCCTCTACTTCTCCCAGTTCCTCTCCACCTCACCTCCCAATCAGATCCACTTCCTTTCTGTCATTGGAAATACAGGCTTCTGATATATAACAATAAACATGACAAGGAATATATAATGAGATAACATAAATCCCATTGAGGTTGGACAAGACCCACTCATTCATATACTCAGGAGGCCCATAAAAATACTAAATGGAAAGCTATACTGTATGTGCAGAGGACTAGATGGTGATGTGTGCAGTCCCTGTGCTTGTGGCTTCAGTCTCAGTGAGTCCATAGGATCTTTCCTCAGTTGATTCAGAGGGCCTTGTTGTACTGGTGTCTTCCATCCTGGCTCTTGCATTCTTTCTGCCTCCTCTCCCATGGAGTTGTCTGATCTCTGAGTAGATTGATTGATGGAAACATCCACTTTGCCAGTCCTCATGTCAGAAATACTTTTAATAAACTCTAGCATTTCTTCCTCATAAAAGCCATGGAATGCCAAGAGTGAATAATGGTGAAAAGGGACGCTACAGGTGGATTTTGAATTTCGGAATCAATAT
>CABHPR010130510.1:16076-28230 GCA_902168415.1 Peromyscus melanophrys
ACCTGAGCTTGCAAGCCAGGGAAGGTGGCAGTACTAAAGGCACAATGACATCATCTGCACCTCCCAGCCGTGACCACAGACAGAACTGAGGGGTGAGTGCCAGAACAATGTTTGTTTGCTCTGAGTTACCCCTGTCCCTAGCCCAAGTCCCAGTAGCCCAGAAGGAGTCCAAGACTGGTGTAGAAACTAATTTGACTCAGCCTTTGAGGAAGTGCCTGAAATAGAGTAATTATATTATCATCTCAAAAAATTTTCTCAAAAATCAAAAAGAAGAAGAAGAAGAGGAGAAGGAACAAGTGGTACCTGGTCCCAAATAGCTACAGAATAAGGAAGAGTTCAGGGATGAAAACAAGAGGCAGGTACTTCACAAAAGTCTCAGGAACTTGGCTGCCAGCCCAACCAGTGAGGCAGATTGAGCTCTGGGTGACTGACCACCTTTGTTTCTCCCAATGCCCCCCTTCCCTAATCTGCTGGCTGGAGATGAGACAGAAGAGATTTTCCAGGATGTTAATGAACCCACTGTCTTCTCAGATCACCAGCTCACTGAATAAAGTGTGGCTTTAAGATTCAATTCCTGGCTCTGTTCACTGGCTTCTTAAATGGCAGGCAGCAGGAATGGAACCAGTACAGCTCTGCACATTGCCCTCCTCCCACAGGCTTTGGCAAGCTCTGGGGACCAGGCAGGGTGTGAGGTCTCTGAAGGCCAGCCACTCCTTTTCTGAAACTAGTGAAGTGGCAAGCGGTAGTTCCCAGAATAAAGGGGAAGCAAGCACTTTGCTTCACAACAGACTTTCTTCTTCTTTTCACAGCCTGAGTTTCTAAAATGGAGATGGGTTTTGGAGTTAATCTGTAAATAAGCATAAGTTTGTTCCCCAATCCATTCTTCACTCCACTCATTCCCAAAATTGCTGTCCAACTGACCATCCCTTATGATGGCGCTTTATACATGAAGAAACACAGTGACAGAAAAACCCTGGAACCCAGATCCGTGAGCACAGAGAAGCTCCAGAGAGGGCAGTGTCTGGGGTCCCAGAAGGAGCTGAGCATCCTGTTTGTCCACAGTGCCGCTCTGCTGTACTGCCCCAACACCTAAAACAGCACTGCTGCTCCAGCCCCCTTTCCCTTTCCTCCCCCCTCCTCCTCTTCTTCCTCCTGCTCCTCCTCTTTTTCACTTTTAAATTTTTGACAGGGTCTCACTCTGTACTCCAGGTGGCCAGGAACTTACTCTGTCCTCTAGGCTGGCCTCAAACTCACTTTGACCTGCCCTGGCTGGCCATGCCCAGCTCAGCCTATCAGTGAGAGAAGGTATAGGTGTATCACTTCAGATGCCAAGCTTTGTGCTGACAACAGACTCATGTGAGTCTTTCTGATGAAAAATATCAGAGGTGAAGGAAGGGGACAGGGTACAACCCATCTCAGACTCTAGTTTCATGAGACAGCATGGGTGGTAGAACCTTCTAGAATGGTCCTTTTCAAAACTGAAGTTTGGAGCCAGGGATGGTCATCTGTGATCTCAGAGCTCGAAGGCTGAGGTTGGAAGATACAGTTCAAGGCCAGTCTGAGCTACACTGTGAGACCCCCATCTCAAAAACAAACAAATGAAAAACAGAAAACAAAAACAACAACAACAAAACCCATTAATTATTTTGTTTTTAAAAAGAAAAGTCGCTAGAGGAAAACTAACTTAGTAGTTTGTAGAAAATATGGGAGGTGGGAAGACAGATAAAACTAGAAATGTCTAGAATGTGCCCTGTTCTAAAAATGACTGGCCTGGAACTTCTATAGGTTCCATATTAAAAGGGACTAGGGGGTGGGGTATAGCTCAGCGTACCCATGAGGGCCAAGGTTCCATCTACAGCACTGCAGGAGAGTGAATGACACAGGAACAAGATGTGGAGTGGGGGACGTAGGACAACAGCCAGGACAGGCGGGAGATGGAAGGCAGCCCCAGTATGATACAAGGAAATGTTTTATAGACTTGGTAAAGGTGTCTTGGAAATGCAGGATGGGGGTGTGTGGGAGTGAGGGTGCAAGTCTTTGCAACTCCCAATACTTCCACCACAGTGAGAGGAGGTGGAGGAGAGACAATATGTCTAAATACATGAAATCTAGAGACTCTGGGAAATGGACATATCTTTTCACCTTTTCCTACAGATTTGAAAATTTCAAAAGGTAAGTTTGGTGAAAAACTTAGGTGGATACTATGAACAGATATACAAAATTCACTAATTTTTTGCCAGGTGGTGGCACACGCCTTTAATCCCAGCACTTGGGAGGCAAAACCAGGTAGATCTCTGTGAGTTTGAGGCCAGCCTGATCTACAGAGGGTTCCAGGACAGCCTGGGCTACACAGGGAAACCCTGTCTCGAAAAACCAAGTTAAAAAAAAAGATACAATACAAAATTAATTAATTTTACATATATATAAAGCATGTTGCATGTTGGCGCCTGTGTACACATAGGTGTATGTGATTGGGAATGCTTTCTGATACACGTTATAGCATGTCAAGAAGTGCCACCTTCGTTTCACAGGGAGCCATGGAAATTCTCTAAGTGGACTGGCACAGAGATAAGGAGGACTAACTTTATGGGAAACTTTTAGATGGGCTAGAAGGGCCCATCCTCCAGGCCCTCCGGTGCAGAAGAGGTGCTGAAGGCCGAGAAGGACAAGTGTAAAGCAGCAGGTGGACAGGGCAGGTGTCAATCTAGACCTGGGCTTCCGCCGATTATTATTTGCTTGTCCCCTCTCACCGGCACCACAATTAACCCAGAGCCAAATGTTGATTCTGTGTCACAGAAAGAAAGTGAATACACCACGGAGCGCAGTCGCGCACCACAGGACTCAGGCCGAGCTTCAAGTGCTGAGCTCAGGTGTGAGTTCCTGCAGCTCTTCATGCTGCGTGAAAGAACCAGGAAACCCCTAAATGCAGTCTATTCCCATCAAAAACTAGAGGTGTTGTTCCACATTTACAAAGGTCATCTTTTATTAAACATATAATGTGCTGACCTTCTTGTTTAATCCCTAAGAAACTCACTGTCCACCGCATCCTGATGCTCACTTCATACAGGACAGAACTGGGGCTGGGAGAAGTTAGACGGGTGCAAAACTGCGGCTGGTGAGTGGATCAGCCGGGCCTCCCTTCCATACCACCCAGGCTGGTCTCAGGCTAATGCCACAGCCCATGTGCTTACGATTTCCCCACATGATAGCTGCTTGGAAGTACATATTTTATTAACACCCCTAAGATAGATCATCTTCATAGGCTGCCTCTTAAGATGCTATAAAATGTTTCACCACAAGATTAATACAATGAGATCAGAGAGTCAGGACCAAGGAAGAGAGGTGAGAGCAACGTGCTTATGCTGTTGGTGACTTACCTAGCACAGCTGAGCTGTGTTCACTCTGGGTTTACTTCAGGGACAGTATAAATCACCAGGGGAGAGGAAAGGGCCATCCTTCTTCAGGGACAGTGTGTGCTCCTGTTAAGAATTCTAATTTTATATTCAATGGCCTTAGTGAAATGCCATGGCTGATACTGTGTGCAGTGTTCCTTCTTGGTATTATACATCTTTCTTTTTCTCCTTCATACTACTTCTATGTAGCCCAGGCTGGCCTTGAACTTGTAATCCTCCTGCCTAAGGTTCCCCAGTGCTGGGATTTCAGGAATGTGCTACCATACCCAAATCTGTACCACACCATTTCTAGTAGTAAATAAAGACAATTATTTACTTTATTATTAAAGTAATTATTATCCAGGGGGAGGGGAATGGGAGTGTTAACTAAAATTGAGAGTGTGAAAGAACTCTTACGGAAAATCATTACTTCGTAATGTTAATTTTAAAATATAAAAATAAAATAAAGAGGGCTAGAAGGTAAAAGTGCCTGCCCAAAGTCTGACAGCCTGAGTTTCATCCCTGGGACCTACATGGTAAAAGAACCTCTTATGTATGCTTTGGCATGTGAACACACATCACCTCAAAAATGTAATAAAATAGTTTTTTGGGGGGCGCTGAATACAGATATTCAATATGGATGGACAGTGCTTCTCCAGGAGACTTGAATTGTTGTGGGATATTTGTACACTGTATGAAATGTATTGCTGTGATTGTTGTAATAAAAAGCTGAACGGCCAACAGCTAGGCAGGGGGTATAGGTGGGACTTGTGGGCAGAGAGAGAGGAAGGAGGAGATGAATCCAGGTGCGTGTGAGATACACCAGTGGGGAATACAGTACGAATAGAGGATACGTGCTACATGAGCTACTACACTAACTGAGCCCCACTACAGACTGTAGATAAAAACAAATAGGTTAATTTAAATTATAAGAGCTAGTGGGACAAGCCTAAGCTAAAGTTGAGCTTTCATAATTAATAACAATTCCTTCTGTCATTATTTGTGAGTTGGCGGCCCAAAGAAAAACCCATCTACAATGAATTACTAAAAATCTTAGTGCCAAGCATGAGATGCCTGCCTGTGAATTATTAGTCAGGAAGGCCCCAAGAGCCCCCCAAACAACACAGGCCATTGTCACCGCTCTTGGATGCCGACCGTCGCTGTGTGGAAGACCCCACTGCTGAAACATCCCCCACTTTCTTTTTTTTTTTTTGAGCTGAGGATCGAACCCAGGGCCTTGTGCTTGCTAGGCAAGCGCTCTACCACTGAGCTAAATCCCCAACCCAACATCCCCCACTTTCGATACAGGACACAGAAAAATAAAGCTTGAATTGACCTGAAAACTTTCTCTACCCTGGCTGTGTTCTCACGGTGCCAGACATAGCCATGTCGATCTTTGAGAGAGAAGAAACATCACTGGATTACCCAGGGTGAACCTGAATACTACACTACAATCTGCCAGAAGAGCCCACTAGTGGAATGTAGGTTATGAGGTAACCAACATCTTTCTGACTGGATCTAAAGCCTGCTCCACAGGAAATAATTCTGCCTACTGCTATAAACATGGTTAAAAGTCCGTATCTCAGGAGTTCATAGGCCCAAGTGAGGGAACGTACTACTGTTTTGCTAACTGGATGTTTTCAAACTGTCTTGAAAATATTTACATTTATACTCATAGCTTAGTGCTATTCTCAATCTTGGCCAGATAAGCTTCTCTTTGCAGTATATAGCAGATAATGCTGAGACTCATAACTAGTCAAAGTGTTAAGATTGAGTGACGAATGAGTGACTTCTGCCCTAAATGGGGCATCTATCATCCCCTCCAAAGCTCAGAGAACACCATGGAAGTTGGGTGTAGGAAGAAAGTAAGTGCCTGAGGAGCCCAAGGATGGAGAGGATGCTGGGAGAGGCTGTGTGCACATCCCTAGGATGGAGGGGATGCTGGGAGAGGCTGTGTGCACATCCCTAGGATGGAGGGGATGCTGGGAGAGGCTGTGTGGACATCCCTAGGATGGTGAGGATGCTGGGAGAGGCTGTGTGGACATGGCATGGCTGTTCTACTCACAGACTCATAGCAGCTTTGGTCACCTGCATAAGATCGAGTTGAGTCAACAAGATCCATCAGTATTTCACAAAGCTAACTGAACTCAGTGGGTTACAAAGAAAGGAGAGGTTATGGAGGTACAGGGAGGACATGCTAGGGGTGTCTGCAGAAAGTACGAGGGAGGAATTGGGGTGGATAGAATCAAGTTACACTATGAAATTGTCAATAAATAAACGATACTATAAACATTTTAAAAATAAAGTGTGCATTTAAAAAATCATTATCAGAATCTCTGAGTTCAAGGCCAACCTGGACTACAGAGCAAGTTCTAGGATAGCCAGGGTTGTTACACAGAGATACCGTCTCAAAAAACCAAAATAAATAAATAAGTAAACAAATATCATTATCCTTCAGGGTTTGACATATCAATAAAGACAAGTCTGGATCACTGTAAAAGCTGGACTCTGTGGTCTAGAGATGCAAACAGGCAACCTTTTGCTCACACAGGAGCATACACCAACACCTAAGAACTGGGAGGCTGATGACTTCTCTTTCTAGAAGTTTCTTTCATGAGAACAAATATTCATTTGCATGGGTAGTCCTCATTTAAGGAACTGACAACAGTAAATGAATGATTTTTTTTTTAAACCAAAGAGCATGTTCTAGAATACCAGACTGCAACTCCTTGTTCCTAGCCTACTTTTTTGGCTCTATCTGTAACAAGGCCTAATGATTGCTGCCTGCAGGATAAGAAAGCCACTGTGCACCTGGACTCCCTGGTCACTGCTTCCAGGATCTCTTTATCGGCAATCCTACAGGACCTCAGGGTGTTCACAGCAACTTTATTCATATTATAAACAGAAACCAATAACTATCACTAAATTTAGGCAAAATGACAAAGTTTCTGTGCTACATCTATTCATCTTGCGTCATCTACATAAAGGTTCTTTTTGTTGTTGTTGTTATTGTAATTACCTGTTGATCAAATTAGCAGAACTTAGAACCAAAATAGGAACTGATATTCCAGTTTCTCCCCCAAGGAATTTGACTTTCAGTCATCACATGTTAGCTCATGCTCATAATCCTAGCACTTGCGATTGCTGAGGCAGAAGGATTTCCATGACTTTGAGGCCAGTCTGGGATACAGAAGGAAACACTGAGGGGAGAAGGTCAAAGAATGATAAGCGGCGCTGGTTACTGGCCGAAAGGTCACAGTCACGACAGAACCAGGTTACTTAGTAGTGGAGAGCTGTATTAGGAGGAAGAGAGGGACAAAAGGACCAGGCCTGGGGAGGAAAGAGAGAGAAAGATGGTGGGGTGAGGGGAGAGGGAGCAGAGCAGAGAGAGAGAGAGAGGGTGAGGTTTACATTCGGCTTTTTAAGGGCTCCCGGTATGGATCTACATCAAGCGTGCGCTGATTGCGTGACCATACTGTGCATGCACGTAGTAGCCAACGCACACTGATGACGTAAGACACAAGACCCTGAACTGTGAATGTGTAGCTGGAGTAAGAGCAGAATTCTAACAGAAGGGAGGGAGGGAGAGAGAGGGAGAGAAGACTCTGACTGTTCTAGATCCTTCTATCCTTCCAGTTCTATTACTGTATTCTAGTCTATTCCATTCCACAGCCTTGAATATCGTAACAGAATGTGATTCTATGAATGGTCCATATAACCCTAGATCTTAAAATTTAAAGACAAAGCCACGAGGATTTGACCTTGATGATTTAAATATCGTGCCATTATAAAGTAGTATGATATAAATTATATAGTTAGCTGCAGTGGCACAGACCTGCAAGCCTCGCATTGGCTAAGGCTGGAGGGGCATGAGGCTGAGGCCAACTCTTACCCAAAGGCTTCTTGGGAGCCCTGAGGTCAGACCTCCTCTTACTCAACCTTGCAACATTGCAAGTGCCTGCTAAGGCAAACAGGGAGGAGGAAACAGGGCTCTTGGGTATGGGAGAGAAAGGGGATGATCACTCTAGCCCCAAAGGACCCATCCCTGGTCACCCAACGCCTCAGAACTTGGCCCGTCTGGCTTCCAAGCTGCACTCATTTTTAGGCCTACCACTGCCTTTGTGGACAGGCTTCACCTCTGGAATTCCCTGAGTTAGGAGTAGGAATGGAGGCGGGAGAGAGGGAAAACCCAAGAGGAGCTCCCAGCCTTCAGAAGTCAGGTTCAAGTTGGTTCAGAAGTCACTGATAGGATTCGATCACCCTCCTCCCCCTGTTCCCCTTTCTTCCATTTCAGAAATGAAGAGAAGGCCACCAGAACAATCCCAAAACAGACTGTTCCTAAACCCCATGTGAAACAGACAGAGCCGAAAGGGGTGTGACCAGACTCTATCTACGTATCTCAGTAATTGTTTTCAAATTGTCTTTTCATCCATATCCCAGAAAACCAGGGCTGACACAGTGGCCAAGCTGGTGACCTTACCTGTGGTCTCGATGGGTGAGTTGGTGTAGTGGAGTGGCTGCCGAGATCACTGTGCTGATGGGGGTGTTATCTGGACACTAAGAATATTCGTGTCTCCTGAGGGCCTTCCACAGACTCAGGAAGGGGAGCCCCTGGACAGTCTCCAGCTCCCTTTCTTAACTGCCTACTAGCTCCCATGAGATAGGAAATGAAGAGAGAAAGAGGAGGCTCCTCCTTCAGACCTAGAGTCCCTCCAGATAGCTGTCTGGGTTTCTGCTTGTCCAGTTCAACGTCAGGCCCTCTCTAGGGTGAAAGGGAGAGTGGGAATTGGGCTGGGCGGGGTAGGGGGTGGTGGCGGGGGGATGTTGAGCCATTGTGGTTCAAGTGTTGCCTTATGGTAAGATGCCTGAGGGTCACACGAGAGGCAGACAGAACTTACAAAAAGACAGAAAGAAAGTGAAGGAGCAGAGGAAAGGGCAGATGGGTTGGGATAGAGCCTGCATTCACACCCAGCCCACACCTGCTATTACTTGGTTTTATTTAGTTCTTCTGAGGCAACGTTTCACTGTTTAACCAGGCTGGCCTCAAATTTTCAATTCTTCTCCCTTAACTTCTCAAGTACTAGAATTACATGATTATGCCATACACTGTTTCTATTAGTGGTTAGTTGGGAAAGGGGTCACGAGGTAGGAATTTGCTTTAAGAATAGCTGATATATACCGGGTGTATATCCTAGACACAGAAGAGAGGTAACCCAGTCTGAAGTGGCGACCATTTCTTCCTTCTTGGTGTGGAGTGGGTGTTAAGACCAAAGACTCAAGAGTCCATGTCCAGCCCCTCCTCACTGAGCCTGTGAAAGGGTTTCAGGAGATCCACAGGTCCTCATCATCCATATAACTTCCCCCAACTCAGCAGTGCCCAGTAAAGTCTCAACAGCCACTCTGTGCCCAAGACCAACTCAGTAAGATCACAGACCTGTGCAGAACATGGAGGGATCTGTGGCTTCTTCCCCCGAACAATGTGAGAATGACCCTCACAGATGCCAGATTGACAGGCAGTGAGGAGAAACCTGAAGGAATACGCTGCCATGCTAAAGAGTTGCAGCCATGTGACTCCAACTAAACAGGTTAGTTCCAGTGAAAGAGACTCTGCTGATAGATTAAGACATTTCCCCACTGACTGCTATTCAGAGGGCCGAGGAAGGAACACACTCACAAAACGTGGTTTCTTCCTGCTGCTGAGCTGCAGTGTGTACGTTCCTCAAGAGAGGTACACAGAAGACGCAATGGGTTCCAGAACCAAGCAGTGGTGTGGGCGTGCACTGTGGAAAATGTACTAAAATCTCGTGAACTGGAGCCTTTAAAGGTCATGCTATTCCTAGTTTTACATATGTGTATACGTGTGTGTCTGTGTGTGGGTTATATGCATGTGAGTGTAGGTGCCTTCAGAGGTCAGAAAAAGGAAGTGGATACCTGCAAGCTGGAGTTACAGGGAGTCGTCGTACGCCCATCATCGGTGCTGGGAACCTCTCTCAATGGCTGAGTCATTTCTCCAGCCCCAAGAATCTGATGCTTTAAAATAGTGAGCTTCCTTATATAGAACTTTCAAAAAGAAAAATCGACCTTAAAAATGCCCCCACCTCAGGGGTATGGAGAAATGGCTCAGCAGTTAAGAGTGCTTGAGCTCATGTAGGGGACCCAAGTTCAGTTCCCAACACCTGTGTCAGACAACTCACAACCACCTGTAACTGAAGCTCCAGGGTTCCAGCATGGCTTCTGGTGCTCAAGGACACTTGCACACATATGTACAAACCCAATTACACACTCATAACTAAAAAAATAAATCAAATATATTTTAAATGTCCCTACCTCAAAATGAGATATGATTCAGTGAAGCTTATTTCCAGTTTGTTTATTGGTTTTTAGTAGTTCCAGTGATTTAATTTAAGGCTTCAGGCATGCTAAGCAAGCACTGTAACTCTAGCTTCGTCTCAGTCCTCTTTCATGGGGGTCCCTGCAAGTGTCACGGCTGGCAGGAAAACGACCCAGGTGAGGTAAGAACGAAATTCGGGTTCAGCTTGATTTAGTTAGCTGGTGCTCTGCCAAAACTTCTGGATTCTGATATCAAGCAGCTTATTTTTTACACATTTAAATACAGCAAAACTTTGGGAAAAAAAGTTTCCACATGACAATGATCACAACAGAGCTTTAGGTGTGGCTACACTGTAAGTGCACTCTAGCAGAGCACCTGTGACCTTTTCCACAGGAATGAGTTCTCTGACAGGGAAGCAGTGCTCCAGAGTCTGGGCCTAGGGAGGAAGGGTTTGTAGTAGCACAATGATGGGTTCTACTGAACGAGAGACAGTGCTCGGAATGATGGGGGATTCGGTGAGGGCTGGCTTTACAAAACGGCAAAGATTACCTGGTATTAGCATGTCCACTGCCAGCCTTCTACATGGAAAACAGGTGTCAGTTTCTTCTGAAGACAAAAGCCTGTCTTTGAGCACATGGACCTTGTATCCTTCTACATTCTTTTTACTAACTATTTTGAGATAGTATCTCACTAAGTTGCCCTGGGTAGCCTTGAACTCTGTAACCAATGCTGGCTTTGAATTTGCAGTCCTCCTGAGTAGCTGGTGTTGATGAGAACTCCAGAAAAGAAGCTGTGTCTGAAGAGGCTGGTCATGCAGGTATGTGGAGAGAGTGTATCCAGGACTACATTATCTTCAACTAGCTCTAGACCCTGGCTCAGCCATTCTTTGCCCATCTCTGTATCAGAACTAAGCACCCTTTTATTAATAGATTAAAAACCTTTTGGGACTTATTAACTTAGCAGACCACTGGGTTTCCACCAACCCCAAAGCTAAGAATGCCATCAGATAGCATCCTACATCTTGCTCTAACCACCTCTCTGATGTACCCACCAGTATATTTTAAATTTACCTTAATTTATGACTTTTTTCTTCTGTAAAACTATAAAACTTCATGAAGGTGATTCCACATTAGAATTTGGAATATGGGGTAGCTCAAATCTGTATTTCTGGCCATGGCCACTCAATATTGGCACTAGAACAAACTATCTCTTACACTGTATGGTGAGAGCTAATTTTTGTGTGTGTCAGTACAGATATTACAGGCCTGTATCACTAGATCTGGCATTTTGGGGATTAGGAGGCTTTGAGACACTCACTATGTAGTACAGGCTGATCTTGAACTTGTGATCCTCAGGACTCTACTTTCTAAGTGCTGGGATTATAGTCCTGTACCACCATGCCCAGGTTTGTTTCCTCTTTATTTTTATTTCCTTTTAATTCTGAAATGTTGCAACTGACAAAGAATGTATATACTCAATGCCTTCTTTGAAGTTTATGCTTTTTTTAGGAATCTATCTATGAGGAATCTATCGAGTTTGAAGTGTTTCCTTTATGATGTGTTACAGGAACCAAGCACAGCCACAGATCTGGGACTATGGTGTTAGCTCTGACATGGACAGCTTGCAGGAGCATGCAAAGCTTACTGATGCTGAGATAGTTTGAAATTATGTTCCTGGAGGACAGAAGGGACAGTGAGACAATCGTGAGAGGGGTGAGTGAATAAAGGTGAGAGAATAAGACTTCTAAATCTAGCCTCCAGGATCAGTTACAAAGGAAACCACTCTTCTCTGGACTCTTGTTTCTCCAGCTTAAAATGAACTTCTGTGCATGGCAGGAGGCAGCAAATAAGCCATCTTCAGGTTGGTCAATGCAGCAACAATCTTCTAGAATGTAGGGCCTTCTTAGCCTGTTAGCAATTCTAGGTATAAATTATTTCTAAGAAAATTACTGGGGCTTTATACAATGTTCTGCATAAAAGAGAGCTATTGTGGGGCTATTTCAAATAACATATAGAAATTATTTGCCAGACAGCTGGTCAGTGACTAAAGAAATGCAGACCAGCTCTCACACTTCATTTCAATGAAAATCAGTTATTTTAGAATTTCAGTTTATAAGATGACAGTTCAACACTTGCTTTCCTCCAACTGTAAGTCTTAGGCACTTTCATATTAGACACCAGAGAGTAGTGGTTCTTTTACTAGCTTGAGAATGCAATTCTGATCCAGTTTAACCATTTTTCAAAAGTCCTTGTCTATTTTTTAAGATTTGCCTTTTTAAAATTTCACTATGTCTATGAGTATGTGTCTGTGTGTAGGTATGTGGGTGTGTGTAGGTATGTGCATGTGTATGTAGGTATGTGCATGTGTGTGTAGGTATGTGCACCTGTGTGTAGGTATGTGCATGCGTGTGTAGGTATGTGCATGTGTGTGT
>CABHPR010130511.1:0-18689 GCA_902168415.1 Peromyscus melanophrys
CTTTTTTTGTGTGTGTTTTACCACGGGACTTCTCACATGCTAGGAAAAGCACCCTTCCACTGAGCTGTTCCTCCATCATTGGTTGACTTTTAAAAAAAGATTCAGATCACTTTGTATCAGAATAAGGATATGATGAATGTAATTCAGCAATGTCATTAGCCAAAACATTTCACTTTTTAATAGGAAAGCCCACTCAGTCTCAGGTACTCGTTTATTCATGGATTTGTTTTATTCATCATTCCCTGAGAACTTTCTGTATGACAGTCCATAAATATGTAGGACTTAGTTCTGCCCTTGAGTTTATTTTTCAGTTGGAAAGACCTCAGGAGGGTGCTGATAGGGGAAGAGCCAAGTTCTAATGGGAGGCATGAATCAGCATGATATATTTGGGGACTCTAAGTACTCTGATTATTCCTACTTGATGAGCTAATTAAAAATTCCAAAAGCAGAACCTTCACCTTAAAACAAAAGTATTATCTTTCGCTCCCTCAAATTCCAGGTTGTGTGTCTCACCAGACACATTTAATTACGGCTTTGTCCCCCTCAAGGCAGAGAACCAATGTTCTGGGTACAGCTTGTGTCTGGGCTTCAGTGCTTTGTGGCTCCCTGTCTGTAACAGCCTGTAGGATGCAGGGCAGTGTCCCCAGACCTCTGTAGCAGCTCTCAAAGGATGACTTTGAAGCTTTGTGTTTTGCCTTGCAGGCTCTCACTCAGAACTTTACTGTCCTCACTTTACTTTGGGCCCCAGACTCCACTGATTCCCTGTTTCCCAGGCCTGGATGGAAACCACTGGGTACAAGCAGACAAGGTTGAGTTACTCTTAGAAACAATTACAGTCATAACAGAAGTGGCACCGGGGCCTGGAAAGCTGATGGGACATCTGAAATACAGTCAGATAAATAAGATTAGGCTTTCCACATAGTCCTATCTCTTTAGCAAGCCAGGTAAATATGGGATTCATTTTTTACAAAGGGTTTATATACAAAATGGTTAAAAACAAGACTTGGCACAACGCCACAGCTTCTTTTTTTCTGTTAACATTCATCTGCAGAGGAGTCTTCCTTTCCCTACGATGCCTAGTGATGAAGCACCACTCTCTTAAATAATATTTATTTTCTCAGCTACTTTCTATTGTGAGGCTATGACAGATCTGGGGGAATGAGCAGCTCCTACCTGACAGGGAGAGCCATGCAGTGGTGAGTCACCTGGAGATAGCGATGGGGAATGAATGTTCCTAACATCTGTCTTAGACTTCCTCCACCTCCTCCCAGCAAGTCTGTTTGCACCGTGGAAAGGTCTCCTAAGGCGCAAAGCCCCGCAATGCAGATGTTTTTGAAAACAGATTTCATGCTGCACAGAGAGTGGCATGATTGATTGATTTCTCTACTTATTTTTAGCTATTTATTTTCTGTGTGCTTTCTTTGGGAGAATCTCAAATGGAAAGGGGTGGCTAACCAGCATTCTCTTTCCAAAGCATGTATTCGTTGTTGGACTGTGCAAGGCCAATCTTCTGTTGTATCTGTGTACTTGTCTTCGCCTTTTATTATGCTGTTGACTCTTCATCCCCCACTGTCTGTCCTCACTCCTTCCTTCCTTCCAAGCACACTTCTGTAGCATGTTTGGTGCATTTTTGTGGGTTTATATTTCCTTGTAAAACACACGGACGCACTTGTGTGTTATCTTTTTTTAGTTAATTAAATGTATTCATTTATTTTTCATCCTGTTGTATGTTATCTTTAAGTTGCATAACTGGTGGTGTGATCTGGAGTGGTCCTGATCTGGAGCCGCTTCTTACCTTCAGGCACCATGCAGTCTGAAGACTGGGTGCTGCTGTTTCTGTACTTACTCCATTGCTGCCCAGAACTGGGCAGTGGTATGTGGCATGCACCCACCACGGTTTGCAAATACACTCACGATAAACCTTGAGGTTGATTTCATGACACCGCAATAAGTTATGATAATAAACAGCCTCATAGGTCTAAACTTAGGCACTTGTGCAGCTGTTTTGGGGGGACTGTTTTGCTCGGAGCAGGATTGTTGGGTTATGGTAGCATACACACTCATTCTGATTGCTAGTCACTCTGTGGAATGACCCAACCAGGTTTTTATCCCTAACATCAGTGTGTGAGAGTTCTTGTTTATCTGTCAATTTTTTGCTATGTAGCAGTGTCTATCTTTCTGATATTTACCCTAAAAAGGCATAAAGAATTATCTTACTATTTTAGCAGGGCAGTGGTGGCACACGCCTTTAATCCCAGCACTCGGGAGGTAGAGCTGGGCGGCTCTCTATGAGTTCGAGGCCAGCCTGGTCTACAGAGCAAGATCCAGCACAGGCACCAAAACTACACAGAGAAACCCTGTCTCAAAAAAAAAAAATCTTATTATTTTAATGTGAATTTCCTGACTTTAATGAATTTAAGCATCTCTGTGTATTTGCTGGCTGGCTGGGCTAGGGATGTAACTCAGTGATGTTTTTGCCTAACACATACAATGAAGGCCCCATTCATACCTCAACTCTGTGTTCCCTCCCCCCAGAAGAAACACTTTACAAACACACATGCAAAACCCCACTTTCTCTCTATATTTAGAAGGTACTCTAGTTCTTTGAATTGTATTTTGTCCTTTTTGAGTTTTCTGTTTGGGGCCCTGTCTCTCTCTTTTTAATGCATATAGTTCTTTGTGTGATCTGTGCTTCTCAACTTTGATGTGTAAGTCACCTAGTGTATTAGTTACCGTTATGTTGCTGTGATAAAACACTATGACCAAAAGGGACTTATGGTAGAAAGAGTTTATTTTCGCTTACGGTTCCAGTGGGAGAGTCCATAATGATGGGGAGGCATAGTAGCAGATGGCTGGAACAGGAAGCTAAGAGATCACATCTTTTTTTTATTTTTATTATTAAGAAATTTTCTATTCATTTTATATACCAACCACAGATCCCCCTCTCCTTCCTCCTCTCACCCCCAGCCTTCCTCCCCAACCCACCCCAAGGCAAAGTCCCCCATGGGGAGTCAGCAGAACCCGGTACATTCAGTTGAGGCAGGTCCAAGCCCCTCCCCCCCTGCACCAAGGCTACACAAAGTGTCCCACCGTAGGCACTGGGCTCCAAAAAGCCCACTCATGCACTAGGGATGGATCCTGATTCCACTGCCTGTGGGTCCCCTGAACAGTTCAAGCTAAACAACTGTCTTGCCTATCCAGAGGGCCTAGTCCAGTTCCATGGGGGCTCCACAGCTATTGGTCCACAGTTAATGAGTTTCCACTAGTTTGGCTGGCTGTCCCTGTATGTTTTCCCATCATGAAAGAGATCACATCCTTAATAGCCAACACAAAGTAAAGAGTGAACTGTAAGCAGGGTGAGGCTCTAAACTCTCAAAGCCCTCTCTCAGAGACATATTTTCTCCAGCAAGGCACCACCTCAAAAGGTTCCATAACTTTCCCAAGCATTGGCACCAGCTAGGGACCAGGTATTCCAGATCTTGCCGATATTTCCCATGCAAACCACCACACCTGGTGGTGGTGGTGGGGCTTGTCATGATTCAGGTTAGGCTTCTATAAAGATGCGGATGAGTCTGGAGATCTCAGACAGCTGTGAACTGTTCGGAGACGAGGTTTCTTTGTGTAGCCCTGGCTGTCCTGGAACTCGAATCGTAGGCCTTGAACTCACAGAGATCACCTGCTTCTGCCTCCTGAGTGCTGGGATTAAAGGTGTGCGCCACCACTGCCCAGCCAGTCAGTAGTCGTTTTTTGTTTCACTACTTTGATGGTTTTTCCTGTGGTTCATTTTCCTGTGTAGATTATTATACTGTCTGCAAATAGTCTTTGAGCAGTTGGGTTGCAAAAGCCTCGCAGTCCGTCCACCTTGCTGCCGTTGTCTACACTTAAGCCCCTCTAACATCAGTATTCTGTGCTGTGGCTGTGGTTAAAATGACTTGTTTCAGAGCCCTTCATTATCCCGGGGTCAAGATGGTTTTCTTGCTCATTATTTTACAGGTTCGAGTTGTTGAGATAGGGCAGTGGTTCTCAACCTGTGGGTTGCGACCCCTTTGGGGGTAGAACAACCCTTTCACAGGGGTCCCATGTCAGATATCTTGCTTATCAGGTATTTACATTATGATTCATAACAGTAGCATAATTACAGTTATGAAGTAGCAATGAAATAATTTTATGGTTGGGGGTCACCCCATGTGAGGAACTGTATTAAAGGGTCACAGCGTTAAGACAGTTGAGAACCGCTGGGATAGGGGCTTGCTGTGTTGCCCAGGCTAGCCTTGAACAATTGTGCTCAAGCCATCTCCCTGCCTCGGCCTCCAGATTAGCTGGGACTGTAGGCACAGGATTTCACTGTCGAGCACATTTATAGTATTATCCCCCCCTTAAGGACTGACTATATCTGGTTGCCTTCGCATTGTGTATATCTCAGCTAACTAATTTTTATCTTCCTATTTGTAGCATGCAAGTTTTCTCAGATTTATCAGTCTTTTTCCATGATTTGGGATGCTACCTTCATCTTTCTTCAAGTTTCAAGGCTCACATATCATGGTTCAAATACATGCTTGTGTACTAGCATCACACAGCTCTGGTGTGTAGCTTTGAAGTATGTTTTAACATATAGAAGGGTAACTTTACACGTTTGTTCTTCCTTTTCATATTTGTTGTTTTATCTGTAAGTAGGACTGTATAGCCATTTGTTTAGATCTATCATTAGTAGAACTTAAAGTATTTTCCATAAGATCTAATGGCATATTCTTTACATTTTCACAAATGTTACTATTTTTGTTACTTTTGAGAACAGTATTTCACTTCTGCTACATTTAACTCATTGATATTTTTAATATAGAGATAGTCAGTAGTTTTTTTGTTTGTTTGTTTGTTTGTTTGTTTTGAGACGAGGTTTCTTTGTGTAGCCCTGGCTGTCCTGGAACTCGAATCGTAGGCCTTGAACTCACACAGATCACCTGCTTCTGCCTCCTGAGTGCTGGGATTAAAGGTGTGCGCCACCACTGCCCAGCCAGTCAGTAGTCGTTTTTTGTTTCACTACTTTGATGGTTTTTCCTGTGGTTCATTTTCCTGTGTAGATTATTATACTGTCTGCAAATAGTGACAGTTTTGTTCATTCCACTCTTTGCTTTTTAGTTTCATTCTTTGTACTTGTCTTTTTTCTATAGGCTATTTTTTTAAAAAAGATTTATTTATTTATTATATATACGGTGTTCTGTCTGCATGTATGACTGCAGGCCAGAAGAGGGCACCAGATCTCATTACAGATGGTTGTGAGCCACCATGTGGTTGCTGGGAATTGAACTCAGGACCTCTGGAAGAGCAGCCAGTGTTCTTAATGGCAGAGCCATCTCTCCAGCTTCTCTATAGGCTATTTTTAAAGCAGGTTTAAGTATACGGAAAAATTGAACAGGAAGTATAGAGTTCTCATACTCCCTTTCCCACAGTCGGAAGTTCCTGCTCTTACTCAGCACCTTGCACTGGTGTGGTGTGTTTGTTACAACCGACGAGCCAACACCTGCACATGAAGAGTGTTAATCACGGTGGGGAGTGCACATTAAGTCTTACTCTCTGTGTGGTACAGCTCTGTGGGTTTTGCTAACTGTTCTATTATTATGTAGCCACTATTACATAGCCTACAGAATAGCTTCCCTAAACAATCCTCCCTGCTCCACATCGTCATACTCAGCCCTTTATGCCATATCTCTGGCAGCCACTGCTCTTTCTGGTGTTTCGGTAATTTTGGCCTTTTCAGAATGTCATGTGGTCGGCATCATCTTCAGGCTGTTCGTGTTTCATTAGCAGAATTCACTTAAGGTTCTTCTGTGACTTTCTGTGGCTTGATAGTTCATTTTTTTTCTATTTTCTTTTCTTTTTCCTATTTGAGACAAGATCTTTTTTTTAAATCTCTCTATGTTGCCCTGGTTGTCTTGGAACTCACTCCACAGATCAGCCTGGCCTTGAACTCAGATTCCCCTGCCTCTGTCTCCCGAGTGCTGAGATTAAAGATGTGCACCACCACACCCAACTTTGTTCATTTTTTTTCTTGTCACCAAATGATGCTTCATTGCACGGATGTACCAGTTTGCTTAGCCAACTGCTTACTGAAGGCACTTGCTCTTAGGTTTTCCCAGTGAACGAGGTTGTTATGAACGGTCATGTGTGTGTTTTCATCCTGACACAGTTCTCAGTTTATGTGAGTGAAGATCAGGAATGTGGTTGCTGGGTTGTATGGCAAGTGCATGTTGAGGTTGGTGGGAAACTGCCACACTGCCTTCCACAGTGTCTGCTCCACCTTGTGTGCCCACCAAGAGCGAGTGAGGGATCCGCTGCTCTGCTTTCTTACCGCTATTAGTATTAGTATCGTGGCTCTTAGCCGTCCTAATAGTGTGTCTCATTATCTTTTTTTTTCTTTTTTTTTTGTTTGTTTGGTTTTTTGAGACAGGGTTTCTCTGTGTAGCTTTGCGCCTTTCCTGGAACTCACTTGGTAGCCCAGGCTGGCCTCGAACTCACAGAGATCCACCTGGCTCTGCCTCCCGAGTGCTGGGATTAAAGGCGTGCGCCACCACCGCCCGGCCTCATTATCGTTTTTATCTCTGACTACTGAGTGTCCTCTTGTGTGCTCATTTGATACCTGGGTGCTTCTTTGGTAAGATGTCTGTTTAGATCTTCAGCTCATTTTTTAGTTGAGTGTTTCCTTATTACTGAGTAATAAGTATTCTTTCTTTCTAATATATCTCTGTCTTCTGTCTGTCTGTTTGTCCGTCTGTCCATCCGACCATCCATCCATCTATTATCTATCAATCATTTTGTTAGGTACGTGTTTCACAATGATTTTCTCCAAGGCTATATATGCCTTGTCTTTTTATGTATTTAACAATGTATTCTTTAGAGAAGACTTTTTTTAATAAAAATTTTTTATTTTATTTTATTTATTTTTATTAATGTTACATACCAACCACAGTTCCCCCTCCCTTCTCTCCTCCTATTTCCTCCCCCTCCCCTCCTTTCTACCCCCTTCATTCACTCCTCAGAAAGGGTAAGGCCTCTCACAGGAGTCAACAAAGTATGGCGTATCAAGTTGAGGCAGGACCAAGCTCCTCCTCCTGCATCAAGGCTGAGTGAGGCATCCCACCATAGGGAATAGGTTCCAAAAAGCCAGCTCATGTGCCAGGGACAGATCCTGGACCCACTGCTAGGGGCCCCACAAACAGACCAAGCTATACAACTGTCACCCACATGCAGAGAGCCTAGGTTAGTCCCATGCAGGCTCCCTAGCCATTGGTCTAGAGTCCATGAGCTCCCAAAAGCTCAGGTCAGCTATCTCTGTGGGTTTCCCTGTCATGATCTTGACACCTCCCCAACCTTTCTTATATAATACCTCCCCCCCTCTTCATTTTTAACTTCCTTTTTTTGTGTGTATGCACACACACACACACACACATATGTTGGTGCATGTACTTGTATGTTCATGTATGTGGAGATAAGAAGTGGATGCCAGGTGACGTCTTGTATCACTCTCTACCTTGGCTTTTGAGACAGAGTCTTTCATTGAACCTGGAGCTCACTGATGTGGCCAGACTGACTGCCAGTGAGCTCTGGGGATCTTCCTCTCTCTGCCTCCCTAGTTGGGGTCACGGGAACACATGAGATTCTTTATGTGGGTTCAGGAGGTCTAATTCAGGTTCACACGCTTTACGGACTGAACTATCTCCTTAGTCCCAGATATTTTAACTGACAATTATTATTATCACATGTGTGGGTGCATGTATCACAGTGCACATGTGGAGGTCAGAGGACAACTTTGTGGAGTTGCTTCTCTCCTACTTTGTGTGGGTTCTGGGGATCAAACCCGCGTCACCAGGCTGCATAGTAAGCATCCTACCTGTTGGGTCACCTTGCCAGCCTCCACGTTCTTGATTTTAATGAAGTTTATTTACTAATCATCCCTCATGGATGGTACTCTTGGTGCTGTATCCCAAATTCATCATGAAACCCAAAGTGAAGTCGATTTTTTCAGTGCTGTCTCCTGGAAGTTTTATAGTTTTGCATTTTACATTTAGATTTATGACTAGTTTGGGGTAATTTTTGTGAATGCCTATATCAACTTTTGTTTTTAATGTGGGTCTCCAGTTTTCCCTGCTTGTTCCACTGAGCTGCTTTTACTCCTGTTAAGATCAGTTGACTGTGTGTGTGGTTCTATTTTGGGGCCCTTTATTCCATTCCATTGGTCTATATTTCTACCAATATCACATTGCTTTCATTACTATGGCTGCCTTATAATTTGCCTTATAACCTTGGATTTCTGAAAAAGGATTTGTGATATGTTGTAACTTTAGTTGTAGAGGAACTGGTTAATTTTAATAAAATGACAAAATTTTTTAAAAATTAAAGTATTGATTCTTCTTCCATGGGTATTGTTCTTTCAAAAGCTGGTATAAAATTCTTCCAGTAGAATAAGGACTGGCCCATGGACTTTCTGCCTGCTGGCACTTATTTATCTGATAACACTGAAAATCACAAGCTTAGATGGGGAGAAATTCTGTGAATCAGTTATTCTTACATATTATTGTATTACTTTGCATTTGGATGACTTAGCGTTGTATAGTTATATAAAGTCCATAGAGATGTAGATTATTTCAATAGTAATATTTTAATAATTGACCATCTGACAGATATTTGCTGAAATATGCATCTGTATAAATCTGACCACATTCCGTTTTGGATTCCTTTTAGATCAACGATGCCTTCCATCATGTGATGCAGCGCAAATCCACGGGCAAGGTGCTCCTCTCCCTTAAGTGAATCCTCACCCGGGCAGCAGACTCCCGAATCTGATCTCCCTCCTGCATTTTTAAATGACTCTGTCTTCTTTACAGAACCAGGTGTCACATCTTGGTGTCAGTTCCCTATGGTTCTGCTTTCTTGTTGCTCATAATCAGTGTGATCATAGAGGTTCTTGCCCAAACTCTGCTCTTTCTGGGAGCAAAAGGTACAATTAGTAATTCTGCAAGGAGAACATGTCTCAGGCAAGCCAAGATGTATGCTCACCAGAATCAAAGTGTTTCAACTGCCAAGTCTGTTGTCCCCCGACCCCCGAGTTGTCCCCCATGCCTCCACACCTCCTTTTTCTATTCTGATTATGTCCCATCTGTTATTTCCAGTGATCGTCTACCTGGATTTTCCTATGACTAAACTCCCGTTCCCTTCATCCATGTTACACATTATTGCCATGGTGTCTCCCTGAATCAGCTCTGATTGTGTCTCAGTGTCTCAGCATTTCTGCACTGTGGAGCTCGGACCCCTTGAGCAGACACTGCATTGTGACCGACTTGTTCCTTCCTACTCTTTGCAGCTTATCTCCACAATCCCCCAGTCTCCAAGGGTGCCTCTGCCGATCCCCTCCCTGTGCTCTGTTCCTGTGGTTTCCTCTCCTCCACTTCTGCGGCCTTTCTGATCTACAGGCCTGGCATTTTGCATCTGCCTTTGTTCTCAGGAATGTGTGGCTCTCTTCTGCTGCTGCCGCCTTCCTGATTCCTCCCCCAGGATTTGCCACATTCGCCTTGAGTCATAGGGACTCACGTGTAGTGGAAGGAACACAGGATTCTGAATCTAAGATGTGGGTTTGAACCCCAGCCTCCCTGCTGTGGTGTGGCGACTCAAGTGGTTGGCATTTCCCTTTTCTCGCTGTAAATCAGTAGTTCCCAACCTGTGGGTTGTGAGCCCTTGGGGGTTGAATGACCCTTCCATAGGGGTCCCATGTCAGATATCCTGAATATCAGATATTTACATTACAATTCATAACAGCAATAAATTTACAGTTATGAAGTGGCAATGAAAATAATTTTGTGGTGGGGAGTCACCACAACATGAAGAACTGCATTAAAGCAGTCTTTAAAGGGTCTCAGATTAGGAAGGTTGAGAAACACTGCTGTAAAGTGACTGTTACAATATCTATCTTTCAAAGTGGCTGTGGGCAGTACATGAGGTAATTGGGTAAAGCACCTAATGATGGTAATCCGTTGGTGAATGTTGGTTCTTTCCACTTTCTCTCTTTCCATACAACAAGTTACAAGCTCCTTGAGAGATAGGGACCATGTCTGAGTCCCCTATTGACTTCTACCATTCAATTTAACTTATCTAGAGTCTTAAATTGTGGGATTATATTAAGAATATGTTGCCCTGGAAACAACCCAAATGCCCCTTGACAGGTGAATGTATAAATATGCATGCTAGTATATTTATATAGACATATGATATATATGACATACATATGTAATGTATTATATTGCATATGTATTGTATAAATATGCATATATTGGAACTGTCGAATTCAACAAGATGTAAAGTAAGTGGTCATCAGGGGCCCCCTTGGAATAGATTCTGGTAAACTTGACACCTCTTTCAGGGGGAAATAGGGAGTTACTTAAGGCATGTGGAGTTTCAGGTTGGGAAAAAAAATCTTTGGAAAATGCGTGGTAGTAATTATCACTCTTATGAACTACTGAAGTATGCACTCTTAATTGTTTTAAAAATGGCTGAAATGGTAAATGTTAGGCATGTTTTGCCGCAATAAAACAGTTTTTAAAAAAGATGTGTTACTCTTACTTCTAAGTCATTTGATGGAGTCAGAGGAGAGAGCAGTGTGTGTTGTGTGGAGTACTGGGCTCAGTGGGTGGGAGCTGCTGCTCTGTCTTCACCCTGGCATGTTGGGGGAGACCTACACTTTCATTAGGTGCTGCACATTCTGCAGACACTCCTTGACTTACTATGGTTTGATTTGTGATTTCCCCACCATATACTTATATTCTTTTTCAAAATGCTTGTGAAGATAATTTTTTTGTATATGTGTGCATGTGTGTGGTTTATGTGTTTGTATTTACATGTGAGTGGGCACACATGGGGAGTACACATGGAGTGTATGTTGTGAGTATGGAAGACACTGAGAAGGTCAATGTCAGATGTCTTCCTCCGTCTCTCTCTTAATATATTGAGGCAGGTCTCTCACTGAACCTGGAGTGTTAGCTGTCAAAGCAATAGACATTCAATAGACACCTCACTTTGAATTTTTAGCAACGCACGCTATGTTACAATACCCTTGCCTCATGCTGCACAGTGGCTGCTGAGGCTCCTAGGCAGACCCTCTTGTCCTGATGCCAGGCTAGGATGATGTGTAGGGCAGAGGTATTAAATAAACTTCCAACTTGTGAGATGTCTAACTTGTAGAGGGTTTATCAAGACATGCTTCCTTGTAGAAGGGGAAGCAGCTATACTCTTTCTTCTAATACTTGAGTGATAATTGTCAGAAAGGAGGGGGTCTGATAGAATATTATCCAGCACATGACACAACAGGGGTGCGTGGGGGTCCTTTTGTGCATTAATTTGGTTCTGTGCCAAGAAGTGTGGCAAGAGGTTTTGCTCTCTGGTAACCACCTTAGAGCATTTACAAACAGCCATCTTTGGGTCAAGAAGGATGGCTCAGTGAGCAAAGCCTTTTCAGGGTTAAGGTTCAGATCCCTAGAACTGCAGAAACCAGGCATCTGTCTGTGGTGGCCCACCTGTCATCCTAGTGCCAGGGAGGCAGAGACCAGTGACAGCTAATGCTCCAGGTTCAATGAGAGACCCTACCTCAATATATGAAGTGGAGAGAGACTGAGATAGACACATGATGTTGACTTGGGGCTTTCATTCTCATGACATACACTGAATGTGTACCACTACATGTGTGTTCACACACATGTGAATACAAACACCATATACACATATACCACACATATTTACATATGCAAAAATTGTCTTCACACTAGTTTTGGAAAAAAAGAATATAAATATAAAATAAAATAAAGATGAACATCTAAAGAGACAATTTGAAATTTAGAAAATGACAGAAGGAGGGCTGAGGGGGAAGGATGCTGTGGGAATTGGTCACATGCCTGCTGTGGGTCTACAGGGTGCTTCCATAAGGCTCTGCCATGTGTTGCTGTGTGCAGCATAATCTCACCTCCTTGGAGCTTTATGTACTTCTGCTTCTCTAAAGACAACCATTTCCCTAAACTTCATCTTCACAGGAGCTAATTTTATTCTTAAATGAAAGTTGGTTTCCCCAAATCTCATGAAACTCAACTTTGAGGGTGTCTTAGTTAGACAACTATTGCTGTGAAGAGACACCATGGCTATAGCAACTTTTATAAAGGAAAACATTTCATTGGGGTGGCTTACAGTTCATTATCATGTTCAGTCCATTATCATCATGGTGGGACATGGGGGCATGCCGACAGACATGGTGCTGGAGAGGTAGCTGAGAGTCCTACATCTTTTTCTTTTGTTGTTGTTGTTGTTGTGTTTTTTTTTTTTTTTTTCGAGACAGGGTTTTTCTGTGTAGCTTTGCACCTTTCCTGGAACTCGCTTGGTAGCCCAGGCTGGCCTCGAACTCACAGAGATCCGCCTGCCTCTGCCTCCCGAGTGCTGGGATTAAAGGCGTGCACCACCAACGCCCGGTGAGTCCTACATCTTATACAGACAACAGGAAGTAGTCTGTCTCACTGGGTATAGCTTGAGCATAGGAAACCTCAAAGTCCACCCCCACAGTGAAACACTTCCTCCAACAAGACCAGATCTCCTAATAATGCCACTCCCTTTGGAGGGCAATTTCTTTTAAACCACCACAGAGGTTTACTTCAACATTTGCTGAGCCCTTTGGTGCTGTGGATATCGCTCTGTATAAATAAACACTGATTGGCCAGTAGCCAGACAGGAAGTATAGGCAGGACTGACAGAGAGAAGAATTGAGGGAACAGGAAGGCAGAGGGGGAGACTGCCTGGAGCCGCTGCCAGGACAAGGAAGATGTAAGGTACCAGTAAACCACGAGCCATGTGGCAAAGTATAGATTAATAGAAATGGGCTAAATATAAGAGTAAGAGCTAGACAATGATAGGCCTGAGCTAATGGCCAAACAGTTTAAATAATGTAAGAGTCTGTGTGTTTATTTTATAAGTGGGCTCTGGGACTGGCGGGACTTGGTGGGAGCTGGAGAGAAATTCTCCAGCTACACTTTGGCATCTCTGAAGACATGCTAGACAGTACCCAAAAGAGACGGAAGACAAATCAGAACTGGGAAAGAGTGTGTCATTCCAACCAGGAGCTGCCTTTTCCATGGAGCATAGATGGTCAGTGGGTGTCACAAGCAGTGAAGACTGAATGTCCCCAGCTTACTAGTGTTCAAATGACTTGGATGGGAAGAGGCAGTCACTAAGGAGAATAGATTTCAGAGTTAGAAGGTATTTGTTGGAGCCTCTAATGACCCGCTCTCTTTGTGTCTGTCTTCCTGCTTCAGTGAAATGATTTGATTTGAAAGCATCTGACTCATATTTTAGTCATTGTTTGGTGGTTCTACCATCTGAGCCATTAGTATGAAAAAAGAATCAATATGTCTCCAAGTGACAGTGTTTATTCTCTATTCACAGACTTCCCAATTCTTCCTCAGAGGCTTGGCTGCTGCAGAAATCACTCCCACGGTCCTGCCTCTCCCTTTTCAGTAATGGTGGACTGGTTTACTTGCACATGTCTCTCTCTCCCAACTAGCATGAAAGACTGGGGATGTAGCTTCATGGCAGAGCAATTGCTTAGTGTTTGTCAGGTCTTGGGTTCAACCCCCAATGCTGACCCACACAAAACGTCAACAACCAAAGTGAGATTTTCTGCTTTGATCCATGGAATGATGCTATCTACTTCTCACCAATGTGTTTGGTAATGTTCCTTCCTGTGAATATGTGAGAATCTAGAAAGTAATCTTTTCTATTTGCACTATGGTAAAGATAATAAATGTGTTATTATTTAACAAGTGAAGAAATAGAGATATCATCATCCACTCACCTAGATTTAATAAAAATAAATTAGGGGGGAAATAGGCTATTCCTTCTTAAGTTTTTTTTTTTTAATTTTTAAGATTTGTTTATTTATTATGTATACAGCATGTATGACCAGAAGAGGGCACCAGATCTCATTACAGATGGTTGTGAGCCACCATGTGGTTGCTGGGAATTGAACTCAGGACCTCTGGAAGAGCAGTCAGTGCTCTTAACTTCTGAGCCATCTCTCCAGCGCCCCCTTCTTAAGTTTTTGTTCTAGGATTATATAAGAAAATCCAACAGAAGTGAATTTTCAAAGTCTTCTTTGGGCTGGACTCCACTCTTGCAGTTCTTTTCATCATCAGAGCTTATTGCTACGGTTTTGGTCTGCATGAGGCATGCACTGGTTTCTGGAGCTCTCTCCATGCTGGGGCACCATGTATGAAGTGCTCAGCACTACACAGGGGAGACTGTTGTGAGCAAAAGCTACAAATCTAGTGGAGGAGATAGTCAAACCAAGCTACACACACACACACACACACACACACACACACACACACACACACACACCAAGCCAGATGTGGTGGCACACACATACTCTTGGAAGGCAGAAACTGGGTGAAAACCCAAAGTTCGAGGCCAGCCTGGTCTACAGAATGAGACTGGCTTAAGTCAAACAAACAAAACACAGAAACAGAGCAATGCTGAACTGGAGTCAGGTAAGGAGTAATGGGAGCAGGGCTTTGTCTCCAATGCTAGCCTCTTAAGCATCTGTCAGAAAGATGGAGGTCTCTAGAAATTTCAATAGAGAAGAAGGAAATATTCTAGGACCCTGTGGCTAATGAAAGCAAAAGGAGCTGAAGGTAGGTGAGTGAGACTGCAGCTCCAGAACTGTCGGTGAGCATTGTGAGATGGTACCACAAGCAGGGGCCAGGTCACACATCGGTCTGAAGGCAGTTTGTGAGAATTTTGACTTTATTGTGAGAGCAATGGGATGCCAGGGAAGTGTTTTAGCAGGGATGGGCCAGGTGGATGTGATCAGAATTGCATTTTAGATTTCCACCAGCTACGGAGGGGAGGGATTAAAGGGGAGCAGATCAGGGAGGGTCTGTTCTAAATACGGGACCACTGCAGCTTACTGTTTGTTGATTATGATAGGGAAGGAAAGATGCGGCTGTAATGTAGAGCTATGCAGGAGATGAAAGTGGAGGGATTGATGTTGGCTTGGATAGAGGCACAAAAGGGAAGGAAGAAATGTCAAGGCGACACCAACTTTCTGGACATATGTTTCATAAGAGGAACAATCAAAGAGTTGGGTTTTGGCAATGGAGAGGGGTATAATTAAGGAGATGAAGTTCTGCACATACTGAGATACCCAAAAGTGTTAAGTATCTGTGTGGTGCTCTGAAGAGAGGAATGCTATCTAGATATACAAATTTGGGCGTCTTTTCCCTGCAGGTGGTCTTGACACAGTGTGACTGAGATTACCCAATGATGTGGGAAAGGAAGAGTGTTGTATAGACCATGAGGACCTTTCCTTTTAATAGGACTGTAGACTATTTCAGGGCTTTGCTGGAGACCACCGAAAGAAGTAAGAGGGGATAGCTTGGGATTTAAAGTGGCAAGCAGTTAGAAGGAAGGTTGCTCTCTCTACACAGTGACTAAGGCGTTCTCTCCCACCTGGAGGGCCAGGGACCCAGGCTCTAGCTCCAGCTCTTTGATCTTGGGCCAGACTCATCTTCTTACTTTTTGCCTGTGAAACATAAGGATAATAATACGTTTTCTTCTGCATTTTGTGGTTCAGGCAAGGGTCAGATGAGATAATGTAGGTGAAAGCTTTGTAAACTGCCATTTCCACAATGGATTACAAGGTTGCCTTGTACCTGTGTGTTTAACCTCTCTTCAGAATCAAAGGAAAACGTATGCCTTTTCAGCATATGCTGGATTAACAGAGTGCAAAGGGACTATTTGATTTTTTTTTTTAATGTCTCGAAAAGATTTTCACATTTTAGCTGAAGTCATTGTGTTCTTTGATACAGAATAATAGGCAAAGTGACGGGGGCCTGGTGATTTGATGAACTTCAAAGATACCCAGAGCCGGTCAAGGTCTAGAGAAGGACATCTCATTTGATCAAGAGTGCAGAGAGCATATTTTCAAAAATGAGGGGTGATAAAAGAATTAGGGCTCTTCATTCTGGAAAGCCACAGGCTAAGAAAAGAGCATGATTGAAATTTATGAAATAATGAAAATCATAGGATAAAAATATGAAGTTATTAAGTGCCAGAGGATAAAACTAGGAACTTTTTTTTTTTAAAAATCATTTTAAAGAAATAGTTTTAGGGCAAAGTAAAAATAGTATTTCTTTTTACACAGGAATGGTGAGCACAAAGATCTTATTACTCTCAAAGTTTGCTGGGACCCAAATCAAATCAAAGAGAGATTTACAATGTTAGAGGTCAGATTCATGGGGGATTATAAAAGTCACCTAAAATAATGTGGTAAAATTGCCCATGTCTTGAAGGAAAATGTTGTGGGGAGTTTCTGGTCATTGGGCTTCTGTCTCTGTCTGACATTCTTGCCCAAATCTGGATTCTATGTGGGCATGTTGAGAGTAGAAGGTACAGGATTTGGGCTAAAAGAACCAACTCACAGATATGACCTCTGTGACCTTAGGGAGTCACTTCTCAATTTAACTCATTTTATTTAATTTTTAAAATTTTTCATGTGTGTGCGCCGATGTGTGTGTGTGCAGGTGTGCACATGTGTGTGATAGATGTGCACATGAGTGTGAAGAAGTCCACTGTGGGGGTCCTTCTTCAGGAACTGTCTGCCTTGATTTTTGAGACAGAATCTGTCATTGGGAGCTGGGGCTTTCTGATTAGGCTACACTGGCTGGCCAGTGAGTCCACCAACCCACCTGTCTCTGCTTCCCCAGTGGCCCTGTAGGGACCCTCCCCGCAGCTCCCAGGTCAGAATGGAAAACTCATCACTTTCTACTTCACGGCTTCCTTTTCAGATGATAAACTTTCTGACTTAATTTTTATCTTCTCCTTTAAAGATTCTTTTTAAAAAGTTAAAAATAACCACAAGGAGACCCCGTGATCCTCCTTTCACTGACCCAGATAGTCTAAGAGCAGGTATTTTAAGAGAGTGGAGTGGCTTCTCATCTGGGGACATAGGCTGGCTCTCAGGAGCCAATGAGCTCAATGTAATAATAAAATATTAATTCTATTTTCCATATTTGAAAATCTCTTCTTGTTTTCCCTTCCTCCTTAAACCCTCCTTATCCTTCCGTGTAGCATAGAGAAAGCTCTGGACAAAGAAAAAAAAAAACCTCTTAATTTCAGGACATAAGTCTCCCGAATTAAGAGTTACCTGATCTTGGGTGAATCACTTCAAACTTGTGAACCTTGGTTTTCCCATCTGTAAAACAGAGATGTTAGAATCTCATGGAGAGGGAGCTGAGGGGCAGAGCCCAGCCAAGCTGGTGGAGTAGGGGCCAAAGAAGAACCAAAATTGGGTAACCGTGGATCAATAATTTGTAGATTTTGAACTTCTGTATTGGTCTATCTATACAATACAGATGGACTTTTTTTTTGAAATGGGGCATCTCTGTGTAACAGCCCTGGCTATCCTGGAACTCTCTTTGTAGACTAGGCTGGCCTTGAACTCACAAAGATCTGCCTCCCTGTGTCTCCTGAGTTCTGGAACTAATGGCATGAGCTACATGCCTGGCTAGAGAAGGACTTTAAACTGTACTTAGTCTTTTATATTGGCTGATTTTTTCATGTCCCCTCTGGTGCATAAATTCTTGCAGGATGGGGCTGTGCATTTTATTTTTTTTCCACACCAATATTGCAGGAATGGGCACTTAATCCTTGATAATTGATTGCTATAGCACATTACCCATTTAACTAAGTTTGGGATTTGTATACAACACAGGTCATTTTCTCTGCTTTCGTCTCTCCAGGTGCACTATGTTCTGCTGATGGGGAGCTAGCAGGAAATCTTTCAGGCTTTCATTATCTTGTCAATTTGTAGCTTCTCATCAAATATGAGCTATTCGTGTATTTGAAGATACCGCTGACATGCCCTGAAAGGGAAGTTTGTTTGAATTGTTTACTGACTACGAGGGTGGGTTTTCCCTGAATCAGCCTTTCTTTCCCTCAGGCATGTTTGAGGAAGGACACCCCGCCCCCAAAGCAGACCACTCTTTCCTCTGCTTGGACCCTGAAGTCTATAAAGAAAGTCCACTGCTGGCTCTTTTTTAGCTGTGGTGGCAGGTAGATTTCACGGTGGCCCAAAGAGCCCGTGCACTTTGTATAAAAATGTCATTCCTAGCTGTCGCTAAATCATACTCATGAACCCCTTGTTGGATTGTTCCACATAAAGAATACGTTGACAAGATGGGCCTTTATCATGATGTCATGATAGCCTGTGAACGTAACATTATTTGGTCATGCATATTTGCATATACAATCCAGTTAAGATTAGCTATTCTAGGGAAAGAGAGGTTTTACACAGTTATGGTTTGAATAAGAAATGGATTCCATAGTCTCAAATGTTTGAGTTTGAAGTCTTCAGCTGATGGTACTGTTTTGTGAGGTTGTGGTGCCCAGCTGGTGGAGATAGGGACAGAGTTCAAGGGTTATGGTCCAACCTTGCTTCTGGTCAGTCTAGCCTTCTCGGTTTCCTGGTTAGCCACCATTACAGATATGAGGGAGCCACCACCACAAACAGTGCCATCTATGTGTCATGTCAGGTGTTTGTCCAGTTGACAAGAAAAATAATCAACACACACACACACACACACACACACACACACACACACACACACACA
>CABHPR010130511.1:18699-45124 GCA_902168415.1 Peromyscus melanophrys
ACACACACACACACACACACACACACACACACACACACACACACACATTCATAGTGGGAAGATGGCCATCTAAAGACAGAGACAAAAATTGGAGCGATGCAGCCATGAACCAAGAAAAGCCAGGATGGTTGGGAGCCAGCAGACACAGGGGACGGGCAAGGCTGACATTTGACTTTGAACTTCTGGCTCTGGAATAATGAGAAAATAAATTTTATAGTTTTCAGCCTCTGTGTTTATGCCACTTTGCTTATGGAAGCCACAGGAAATTAACATGCTGCCTAAGAGTCTAAATAAAATATAACCATGCTTCACATAATGGTCTTCCAGCCAACAGTAAACTGCAAATGTCTTACTTGTCCCGTAATGTAATGGAGACGAGAAAGTTCCTGTCTAGGGACTTTGTGGACCTGGAACCATCATTATAGTATGACATGTCCCTCACGTGTTTGTGGTGGTGATGGTTTAAAGAAGCCTGCTGTGATGTCAGCTGAATAAAGGACAGCACACACGGTTACACAGGCAGATAACACGTGACTGGGCTTCTGGTTCAAGTAGTCACTCTACCACATACACTTCTTACTGTGATTTAGAATGTGCTCCTTCTTCTTAAGAAGGGGTTTACTGTGAACCGTGGCCTGCAGCTTCACGCCGTACATCTCAAGTTTACCACGTCTCCTGATTGTGGCAGGAGGTTGCAGTGAGCGACTTTCACAATGTAGGTTTGAGTGTGTTTGCTCTTTGGTGTTAGCATGATAACATATCCTTGTCATTAAGTGACACGTGACTCTACAAAAGGGAGGCTCTAAAGACAACTGATTGTTCACTGTCCCCTGAAGGACTATGGTCACATTCCTGCCATGTTTTATTGGTGATTACCTAAGTATAAGACTCCCAGCCTCTGATCCCTACACAATTCTGTGTAGGCCATGTGTGTGTGTGTGTGTGTGTGTGTGTGTGTGTACTTGTGTATGTGTGATATATGCATGTGTGCACTAGGGTATATGTACATATATGTGGAAGCATGTAAAGGCCAGTGGTCAACATTCTGTATCTTCCTTGATTGCTCTTCCCCTTAATTAAATTTTTTTAAGATTTGTTTATTTTTATTTTATGTGTTTGAGTATTTTGCCAGCATGTATGGATATGCACGATGTATGCCTGGTGTCTGTGGCAGTCAGAGAAAATGCCAGGGAACCTGGCATTAGAGTTTCAGATGTTTGTGAGCTATCATGTGGATGCTGGGAACTGAATCTGCATTCTCTGCAAGAGTGTTTTAAACTGCTGAGCCATCTCTCCAGCCCCATCCACCTTAGTTTTTTGAGACATAGCTTCACAGTGATCCAAAGCTTACCATCCAGTGGCACTGACCAGCTAGCGAGCTTCAGGAATCTGCCTGTCTCTTTCCTTTCCTGCCAACTCTGTGGTGGCCAGCTCTTTATGTAGGAGACAGAGATCCGAACTCAAGTCCTCAGACTTGTGCAGAAAACACTTTACTGATACAGCCATTTTCCCAACCCCCGGAGAGCTGTTTATTCTGCCTGATCCTCATTACCATGACCCCTAAACCTTTACCCTTTTATCATCAACCTCTTCATCCCCATTCTTCTGTTCTGAGTGATGGATGGGGACATTTGGGACCCTCCCAAAGTGAGCCAGTTCCTAATGTTCCTCGTGACCATTCCTAGAGCATTGCTCCTTTGCACACTTCCCCAACTCTAAAGTAGAGACCCTTAAAATAGCCACAAATGTCCCATCTGTGGCCACTCTCCCCCCTCAGTGAAACTTGGGGTCCCTCTCGATCTCTTCTGTTTCTTCACTGCCACAGCTGCCCTCTCTCGCTTGCTGTATTACCCACTTACGTTATTCCCGAGTAGCTGAGGGGTCACTCTAGCCTCCCCTCCTTCTGTTTACAGTGCCCAAAAGGGCAGCAGGAGACATGAAGTTGGTTTGCTCCTTCCACCACGTGGGTTCTATAGGGCCCTAGGCCCAGCCTTAAGACACATATATTAAATTAAAAAAAATTTGACTTTATGTGTATGGGTATTTTGCCTGCATCTGTGACTATGTCCCACATGCATGCCTGGTGCCATGGAGGCCAGCAGAGGGCTAAAGATCCCGAAGATTGGACTACAGGATTGAAAAGCACCATGTGGGTGCTGGGAACGGAACCTGGCTCCTCTGGAGGAGCAGCCACTGCTAACTATCTCTCTAGCCCCAAAGCACAGAGTTTTTAAAGTACTCCCAGATCACTGAATTACATGGCCAGATCTGGAAACCCTCTGAGACAGATGATTCAGGTCATTTTGGCCTCTCAGCTCCCTGACCTCCTTAGTTCCGAATAACCCCGTCTCCCACCTCAGCCACACAATGTGACGGTCATACTCTGGAGATGGTGACTGCAGCCACTAGCCCTACACCGGAAATGTTAGTTTCTGTTACCCTGCTTTGAGTCACACCTCCTCACTTCTGTCCTGCTCCCTCTAAAACCCCAGCTTCAACCATTCTTTTCTTCGGCCTTACCAGTCCACCACATACTCATCATCTACGCTTTCCCAACATGAGTTCCGGGTACAGGCTCAACTCTCATGCCTTTGATGAGCTCACCTGGAAAACTCCCAGACATGACAAAGCTCCCTCACTTACTGGAGACTGAACTCTCACCTTTGCCCACACCAGGCAAGGACTCGACCCCTAAGCTACCTCCCCAATCCAGGCTGGCTTTGAACTTGCTCTGCAGCCGAGGCAGGCCTTGAACGTTTTGTTTTATCCTCCTACCTCAATCTCCCAGACAGCTGGGATAAGAGGCCCGGCCAGACTTGATAAGTCCCTATTACCCCTGCATCTGAGCAGCCAATCCAAGAATATGCCAGATAGACATACCCGTTAGGATTACTGGGTAATTTAGAAACCCAGGGCTCCTGTGGATCGTCTGCCACCTCTCAACTCTTGGCTGCATCTAAGTCACTTTCCTGTTCTCTGAGGGGCTGCTTTACAACCTGTAGCTGCAAAACAACTCCCTCTAGTGTCTCTGAGCTTCTCACTCCACCATGGTGGAGCTCCATCCCATTTCCAGACATTTGTACTCTCAGTCACTCTGTCTCGACACTTCCACCCGGGTCTTGCCATGGAAATCCCTCACAGGATACATCTCCCCTCCTGGGAGAAATGTTCCTTGATGCTTCTACCCAAGGGAGCCTGACAACCCACCTGATCCTTCATCTTCTGATTCCTCACGGTCTGTTAACACTAACACCATCTGATATTACCTGATGCTCAGTTTTTATTTATTTACTTTTTGGGCCTTGTTCTCCATCTCCTTCTGTAGCCTGTGGGCTCTGTGAGGGCTTCCTGTCCGTCTGCCTGACTTGTCTCTACAGGCCCAATACCAGGACTGTGCCTGGCACACAGAAAGCTCTCAGTGAGTGAATGAATGAGTGAATGAATGAACAGGGAACTGAATCTATGAGCAGTATTTTTGAACTGTAGCTAGCAGTCATTAAGAATTCCAGTTCTTGCCGGGCGGTGGTGGCGCACGCCTTTAGTCCCAGCACTCGGGAGGCAGAGACAGGCGGATCTCTGTGAGTTCAAGGCCAGCCTGGACTACCAAGTGAGTTCCAGGAAAGGCGCAAAGCTACTCAGAGAAACCCTGTCTCGAAAAACCAAAAAAAAAAAAAAAAAAAAAAAAAAAAAAAGAATTCCAGTTCTTGATCCTTACTGGACCTAGATTCAAAGTCTCCTTCAGTTTTCTCCTTGCTAGCTGTGGGACTTTGAACAAAGCACTTACCTTCTCTGCTGTGGGATGTTCTGTAATGCAAATGTGTTGCTAATAAAACACTGATTGGCCAGTGGGTAGGCAGGCAGTATAGGCGGGACTAACAGAGAGAATAAAAAGAGCAGGAAGGCAGAAGGAGTCACTGACTGCCAGCTGCGGCCAGGACAAGCAGCCTGTAAAGATGCCGGTAAGCCACGAGCCACGTGGCAAGGTATAGATTTATAGAAATGGATCACTTTAAGATATAAGAACAGTTAGCAAGAAGCCTGCCACGGCCATACAGTTTGTAAGCAATATAAGTCTCTGTGTTTACTTGGTTGGGTCTGAGCGGCTGTGGGACTGGCAGGTGAAAGAGATTTGTCCTGACTGTGGGCCAGGCAGGAAAACTCTAGCTACACTTCTCAGTGAGAATAGAGTTTCTGTCTTTCTCATCTGCAATGAAGGCTAAAGATCCCGAAAATTGGACTAGAGGATTGTAAAGCACCATGTGGGTGCTGGGAACGGAACCTGGCTCCTCTCATCTGCAATGAGAAAGACAGATAACAGAACTGCTGGGTTGATGGCATACACTTATATAGAGAATACAGTGCAAAGCTGTCAACACTATACACACCAGAGAAACACCAAATAACCAAATACTATGTGAGAGGCATGAGCCACAGAATGCAGCACGTTTCTTGGTGCTTTGCCTGAAGTGGCTCAATTTCTCTTCACAGCCACCTTGAGGTGGCTATTGGTAGCCTTATTTAACAGATAAGAAAACTGGGGCCCAGAAAGATCCAGTGATTTAGTTAAATGGAGCTGGAGAGTGGTAGCGAGAGCCAGGCAGCCAGCCTGTCATGTATCTTCAGAAGTACACAGGGCCATCACACTTGCTGCCTTGGCTCTAAACCTGGGCTTCTCACGGACCATTGCTCCCAGGGTGGTCAGGACACTTACCCATCACTTGTCTCAGTCTTGTGGGTAAACATGACTAAAATAGCACATTGTGAATTATGACCTTACATTTTGGGATAGACTTTAAAGTTCTTTTTGAGAAGAAATGTTTATGTTTGTTATTTTCTGTTGTGAGTTTTGTTTCAGAGCCCAATGAAGATGCTGGAAAACACCTGTGTATCCGGGACACACAAAAGAGAGAGGTATTTGAGAGCACCAGCCAGAGCATTTCCATCTTTACCCAGTTGTTTAGCAACATGCGGATAGATTGAATAACTCCCTCAATTCACCCGAGGTTTCCAAGCCAAGGAAAAAAAAAACAGTTATTAATGTATGGATTATTAATGTGATAATGTGTGCTTGCTGCATGTATACCAAAAGTGTTGCCCAGGGCATTGATGTACATCCTGATTTTTATGGATGCCTATTTGTATTTTACATTTTATTTAGTTGGGCAATTATTAACAAAATAAGAGTTAACCAATCACAAGACAAGATGCACACACAGGTCAGATTGAACTATTCTTTGCATAAATCTAAGGAAGTGTCTTTTACACATTCTTGCTTTGTGTGCAAAAAAACGTTAGGTTATAGAATTGTTCTAAGATTTATAAAAAATAACTAGTGTCAATTATAAAAGAGGACACAAGGCTAACTGTTTTTCTAGTTCTAATTCTGCCATGGGCTTTTTTCTTTGGGTGGTGGATAAGTGCATAGACATGAATTCCATACTGAAAGCGTAAAGTGTTACGTGAAGCTCTGCAGCTTCTGTCCATGCTCGGTGCCTATTCTAACCATGTATAAGTTCATTGAGTTGCATAGACTCTGTATATGATTAATTTTGGTGTGTGATATTTGTATTTATTTGCAAGTCTTTTATAATAAAGTTTATAAAAATTTAAAATGTAAGATTTAAAAAAAAAGTTCTGTTGCTTTCAACTGCAAAATGGTCCAAATAAGCATGTGAAATGTGATGACCACACAGTTATTATTCTAGCAGAGGTAAGGGGATCCAAGACTTGGAGGCTAGCCTGGGCTACATAGCAAAATTTTTGAATTAAAAAGGCAAACAACAATAAAAAAATCACAACAACAACAACAAAAGGTATTTTTAAGCAATAACATTTCTGGTGACTTTTATTTTACTCTCTATGTTTGAAAATAAATTTTTTATTTTTTCCTATGAAAACCATTTAAGTAATCAGAAAGAATTATAAAGATGTTTGTATTATGTAAAACTAAATAATAAATAACTTATCCAAAGTAGTGATTTGCAATTATTTTTATCCTAAAAGGATTCTGCCTTAGTCTAGCCAAGATGCTATAACAAAACACCGTTGCCGATTGGCTTCTGAGCAGACATTTATTCTCCCCAGTTATGGAGGCTGGGAAGCTCAGGGTCAAGGAACCTGCAGATTTGTTTTCTTATGAAGCACTCTTCCCTCTGGTTGGTTGTTTACACCGTACCCTCACATGGTTGAATGATGGAATGATAAAGTAGCTCCCTTCTGCCCCCTTTAAAAGCACCTGAATCTTATTCAAGAAGGTTCTACCTTCATGTCCTGACCATCTCCCAAAAGCCCCAACTCCTAATATCATCGCCTTGGATATCAGGATTTTAACATATGAACTTGGGGGTGACAAGCATTCAGACCATGGCGTCATCTCTAAGGTGTCCCATCATTCTAGACGGAAAGAGCTGGAGGTTCAGAGAGGTCAAACAACGTGTCCAAGTCCACACAGTAAAGCCCAGGGGCTCTAGATCGGAAATCAAGGCATATTTGCTTTCATTGTTAAGAACAAGTGTTGCTGTGCAGATGTAGCACTGCCACAGTGAGGTAGGTGGACCCTCTCACGTTAATCATTAATCAAAGAAGTGCCTCCACAGACGTGTTCACGGGACAATCTGATGGCAAATTAAAACTCTTCTTCCAAGGTATGTCTAGGTTTTTGATACATAGCCTTATGATGACTGAACATTTTGAATTTTCTAAACTTTCCACATTAGAAATTTGTTATTCATCTAATTAAGGTAATTTTACATCCATCCATATACTTCCCTTTACTTATCTATTTATTTTTTCATACAATATATTTTGATCATGGTTTTCTGCTCCCTCAACTTCTCCCTGCTTTGGCTATGCTGTTGAAATAGAGGAGGGATTAGTTCACCACGTCCCAATCACCGTTCTGCAATAGGCATTTTCATAAATGATTCCTGAGTCATCCCTGGCAGCATTATCTGAGGTAGTATGGACTAAAGACCACTGCTAGCAGGATCTCTCTGCCCTGGATTTCCTTTGTCACTCCCACCTCCAAAGAGCATGTGGATATAGCCTATTTCTGACAAAAGTCTTTCTGGAGGGAAGAGCTATGGGAGATCTGGACTAGACCAGGGTTTCTCATTCTTTCTGATGTGACTTGTCCATTCTAGGAAAGTATAAGAACATCTTTAGCATTTGTGAGTGTGTCTGGAACACAAAGAACACACTACCACTACCCTCCCCACACCAAATCTTTTTAAGACTCAGAAGCTTATGGGTTCAGGCAAGCTACCACTTGTCAATGGTTTTCACATCATAAAAACACCTTTCTATTTTTCCTCCTAATTACCTAAACAGTTTTCCCCGAGGGGGCAAAACTGAAGCACACTTAAAACTATCCAGTAAAATAAAAGTCATTCAGAAGCCCACTGCTTTCAGGCATCTAGTTACCACTTTGTAAACTTATAGACTCTCCCTTAACCACATACACTACCCACAAAGAGACTATTTTGCAGAAACAGGACATAATAGATGCTGTTTTGTCTGAGCCTTTGAAAAAGTAACTTCCGTTCTGCCAAAGCTCTCTTTCATACTTTCTCAAAGAAAGGAAGGATCAGCAGCTGTCGCCATACATCTCTTATGACCTTTATCAATATAGGTGCACATAACTAATATATAATTTCATACAACCATACATAATTATGTATATGTATAAATTGGAAAAGGGGATGATACAATTTTTCCACTCATTAATAAGTAAAAAAAAATGTTGTATGTCATGGTGTCCGCTCTGAATTATCAATTGTTATTAGTTTTGCTTTACAAAATAGTTGTAGTAATTTACTCAACCATGCCCCTATTTATAAACAAAAACCTTTTCAATTTTTCCCCATTCTAAATTCACAATTTAAAAAAAAATGAACTACCATTAATCCTGATATAGTTTTGAGGGGGACACTTATTAAGTTACTGTCATGATGGCCAAGAAAGCCAGTATAATGTTTAATCTCTTCTGGAATTTTCATCACACATACAGGGGGCTGTGTGGTTACTCTCTATACTTTCAAGCAGTGCTTCTTTTAGTGGGACCTTCTCAATATGGCGATCAGCTCATGTTTCCAGCCTCAGAGCTACTACTAAATCATTCCGTGGGGAAACCGTTGCTGAAGCAGAAAGGTTCTGTGTGGCTGACGTGGCACGGCAGTTTGCTGTGCCTGCCAGCTGTGAGTAACAGCAGGCTGTCATGATGGGATGTAACAGAAGCAGCAGCAGCAACTCCTGATTTAGGAGCAAAGATGTAAGTACTTATTTTCACCACTAACAACTTCACCCAAACCAAACCCAGACTGAAGAACATCAAGAGGGAACATAATTCCCACCAGAGACCCTCCTAACAGATTCATTTGAAAAACATTTGGTCTTAACCAGAAAAGAAAGGCGTTCCGGCCAGCACATGGTTTCAGCAAATTGAAGAACTTGACAGGATGCTATTCTAAAAAACCCTCCAGTCCAATGGTGGCTAGTGCTGCCTTCGACCCTCACTCTGTAAAGTGACTGCACACCGTGGCAGGGGCCTTCCCTTGCTGGATGGAATGCATGGCTAATGTGCATGTAATTTCAACTTTCATGAGAATTTAGGCAAGTTTGATTATGGGAAGATGAAAGGAGGCTTAGCAATTACAGTGTTTGGGGAGAGGAGAGAGCCTGTTAAATATTTTAAGGAGGATTCAAGCTGGTTAAAGCTGACTTAGAGACAATGTGGAAACTTCTGTTCTCAGGCTATACGGATGAGTAGGGGCATGGTGCCTGCCAACTCCGACAAATGAGGACTTGGCACAGAGCCGTTGAGCAAGCGGTGGCTGTGGCTGCTGTTCCCAAGGTTTATATCCTGAAGTTGTGTCCAGAGTTCCTGGTATTTGCAGAGTTCATAAACCATGTGTTTACAGGTTGGTGATCTTTTTCTTTCTTTCTTTTTTTCTGTGGACGCTCCTTGCTCTGATCATCAGCTTTGTGTGAAACCTCACAAGGGGCCACCTGTCATCTACGTGGAGTGCAGTTAACTTAGTGACCAACAGGTATTTTTAATTCCCACCTCTCTGCTGGGAATACCTAAGTAAACAAGGTGAAAGAAGTGACGGCCCCTGTGGAGTTTGAGGCTCAGTAGGAAAAACAGATGTTATGAGACAAGGAGTGAACGCTGGGCTGGGAGAAGAGAGATCTGAATTTGGGTCCTGGCACAGGTCCCAATGAACCATATGGCACGCTGGGCTGCAGCTTATGTGCTGTACAGTGAATGCATTGGAATGGATAACCTCCTTGGTAATTGATTCCTCACCTAGCATGAGTTTCCCACTTGCTGAACAGTTTCTCACACAGCTCTGGATTTTATCCACATTCAAGGGGATGGATATTTTTCCTTATGAATGCGTCTCACCTATCACCAATTAGGCCTCATCACATTGTGATATTCTGGAACAATCTGGAAAGATTCTTCTAGATGGGCCCACTGACAGTATGATATTGTTAGGAACAAAGGTTGCTTTCAAGAAAGATGCCCTAAAAGTGGTGATTCTATACCACCTCATTGTAGATGTCTGGGCATCGACTTTCATGGTTAGGGCTTGGAATACGTACCTTAACTGCCAATGACTTTTGAGGGACAGAGAGACAAAATGAAAGCTCTTAAAATGACTGGAAAGAAATTTAACTGAGTCAAAAAATAAAGCAGGCTGTGCTTTCCACTAAACTAGGGATCACCTACTGTCAGTGACTGTGTGATGTGTCTTAGCTTCCAGAAACTCAACACCGTAGATAAACTAATTGACACTGGAAACTGTGGGGAATTCGTAAGATGTTTGAATAGAAATGATAGACGAAATAGATGTCTTTAACATAATTACTGCATGCACATGCCCCCATCACTTGCTAGCCTAGCTCACAAAGTTATTTACATGAGTCTGCATACATCCCTCGCTGTCCGTTCCTTTTGTATTTATTGCTGTTCTTCTTGGTTTTTGGTTGGTTGTTGTCCTTTGGGACAAGGTCTTATGTAGCCCAGGCCTGCCTGCAGCTTACTGTAGAGTCTAGGCTGGCCTTGAACTCCTTCTCATCCTGCCTCAGACTCTCAAGTGCTGGGACTACTTGGCACCACACTCAGCTAAAGGTGTACTTTTTGACCTGGACGAATCTCTTTTGGTCCTTCTGTCTCTGTCAGCCTGCCCAGGGACTACCACATCCATTACCCAGCCCTTTATTTCTCAGCTTCTTCAGCCTCTCTTTTCAAACTGGTTTCCCATTTTTGAGTTTAAAACTCGCCTAAGCGTCTCCCATTTTGTATCACCCCACTAATTGGCAAACCAGCCAATGAAAACACACAGCTACGTCACATCTTCTGCGGTCCTCTCCCCTTGTCCTTATCCTTCCATCAAGCCCGTGGAACTGAGTCGCACAGTTTCACATTTGCATGGGACTTGACCTCTCACACTGTTTTCCCTCCTCTCTCCCTCCACAGGAGCTCATGGAGCCCAGGTTGCTCTTGTGTTACTGTGCAGTGAGGCTCCCTTACTGATCTTTATGCTGTCATCATCACCTCCTTCTGTGCTGTTTTGACCCTGTCACTCTTTTTTTTTTTTTTTTTTTTCCGAGACAGGGTTTCTCTGTGTAGCTTTGCGCCTTTCCTGGAACTCGCTCCGTAGACCAGGCTGGTCTCGAACTCACAGAGATCCGCCTGCCTCTGCCTCCCGAGTGCTGGGATCAAAGGCATGCATCACCACCACCCGGCGACCCTGTCACTCTTCATGGACTCTTTTTTCTCCGTGTCTCACCTAAACTGCTGTTTGGAAGTCTGTGTTCATCTTTGACAGTCTCATTCATAGCCTTGCTTTTAATTATGACTTGGGTGTTGATGCTGCCTAAATTAAAGCACACAGAGTCTTCAGGAAAGAAGCAGCCCATAAACAGATGAACATCAGCACAAATGCATGGCTCCTCAGACCTCTCTTGGGAGCTCTTGGGAGTTACCACCGCAGACTCTCCCAGCAAGCTTTCCCAAAGGCAGCTAAATCCACCATAGCCCAACACACTTCTCCCAGTAAAATCCATGATCAGGGACATCAGCACCCACAGTGACCAACTCAGGACTGTGTCCAAATAACCTCCTGCTTATTTTACCTCCGCACTGTCTCTTGAATTTGACACCCACCCCTAGATCAGTCTTCCCTTCTACCAGTCCCTGAGTTTGGCCTGTAGTGGGTTAAGGAGCACATTACTGACTGACTTAGAAGTCTCACCTTGCCTGCAGTCTGGAATTCTGGAGCCATTCTCTCCCAGGGGCACCTGCATGATTTTTCTAAAATGCCAATATTACTTTATTTGCCTTATTATCTGATGTTAAAAACCTATGAGACAGAATTAGGTTTTATTTTGCATTTCTGATGCTATCAACAGCACAAGGCCCACAGCAGTTACTTGATAGACTATTTTTGAGTGAGTGAGGGGATGGTGGAGCAAATGGCCATCCACACCACCCATATTGGCATTGTACTGTCTAGTTAACCCAGTGGGAGGCATTTTTTCTTCTCCAGTGGTTTCAGGATAAGTTCTGGGTGTTGGAGCCATCACCACCTCCAGGCTCCAGTTCAGAGAGATATGTCCCTGGATATGTGCTGGATGTTGACTTAGTCTCTGTAGTTAGGGAGACATAAAACTCTTATATTTATGCCTGAAATTTGTACCCATTCTTAGATCAAGAGATAGGGCATGTCTCATATGTGATGTATAAGTTAAGAACAGACAGGGAAGATTTTGAAAGGGAAAACTGGTGAATTATTACTAGAAATGAGAGGCTGTTGAGCAAGCAGAAATTACAGATATGCTTTTTAAGTAGTGTGAAAACCCAGGTCTTTCTCCAGGACTGAGTGAAGTGGCTTGTAACACGAATCCTAAAAGGTCTTATAAAATAAAAAACACAGAGCCAGAAATTGGGGTTAAAGCCTGAGAGATCAGAGGAATAGGAAGAGCCACAGCTAACCTCACCTCACTGACTCCTCAGCTTCTAAAAAGACCTACTACCTGTATACCCACGCCTATATGCCTTTTTGTTCTCCTATATTATTTGCTCTCTCTATCCAGCTACATCACTTCCTCTTCCTGCCCAGCTCTGTCACTTCTTGTCTGTCTGTACAGACCTCCAGACAGACAGTGTTAACTAGTGTTGGAATTTAAGGTGTGTGCCCCCATGCCTGGCTCTGTTCCCAGTGTGGCCTTGAACTCACAGAGATCCAGACAGATCCCTGCCTCCCGAGTGATAGGATTAAAGGCATGTGCTACCATTGCCTGACTTCTGTGTTTACTATAGTGGCTGGCTTTTTCCTCTGATCCTCAGATAAATTTTATTGGGGGACACAGATAAAATATCACCACAGTGGTTTTGCAGTCTTAACTGTCAACATTGCTCTTTGTGTCCTAGGTTCAAACCACCAAGCCTAAGACCACTCCCCTGACCATGATTGCTCTGTGCCCTAGGCCTTCCTTTGCCCATGAATCTTTTTCTGGAGTACATCCTCCTGCCTGGAGTACACTGCTCTCCTTCACCTACTTCCAGGAGTATGTACTTTTAGCTTGCAGGTCTCAGCTGAGGCTGCTTTTCTTTCTTTTGGGAAACCTTCTCTGATTGGGTATGGCACCTTCACAATGGATTTCATTTGCTCCATACTCTCATTCCCTCCTGGCACAGGTCATTGTAATTAGCTTGTCTATGTTCCCAGTCGGCAACTGTCCTGGCTCATTTTATATCAACTTGACCCAAGCTAGAGTCATCCGGAAGGAGAGAATCTCAACTGAGAAAATGCCTCCATAAGATCTAGCTGTAAGACATTTTTAAAATTAGTGATTGATGGGGGAGGGTCCAGCCCATTGTGGGTGGTGCTATACCTGGGGAGGTGGTCCTGGGTTCTATAAGAAAGCAGGCTGAGCAAGCCATGAGGAACAAGTCAGTAAGCAGCACTCCTCCATAGCCTCTGTTTCAGTTCCTGCTTCCAGGTTCCTGCCCTGTTTGAGTTCCTGTCCTGACTTCCTTCATGGATGGACTACGATGTGGAAATAGAAGCCAAATAAACCCTTCCCTCCCTAACTTGCTTTTGGTCGTGGTGTTTCATCACAGCAATAGAAACCCTAAGACAGCAGCAAACTCCAAGAATACAAGGAGTAAGTTCACCTTGTTTGCTTTTGTGACTTAACTCCTAAAACATTGCTTGGCACATTAATCGGCACTTACTCCCTAGTTATTAAGTAAGAACACGAACTCTGTGTATTTTTTCCATTTGGTTTTGGGACTTATCTTCTTTACTATAGGAACTGAGGAGAATCAGCTTCTATGGGAGAAAAATAATTTTATTTCAATTAACAAGTGAATTAATATTTGTCTAAAATACTATGTGTTGAGTAAAAGAACTGCTTATTTTCCATCCTCTATAGATGAGCTTATACTCCAGTCGGAGCTAGTTAATGACATCACTTACCTGATGAATGACATCTGGATCAGCACGAGGACATGATGTCAGTAGTGCCATGAGGAATACAAAGTGTCTCCTTAGTGTTAAAGAAAACAGTGGTAGCAACCTGTAGAGAAACTGCACCCCAGGAGCAATGTCAGGAAGGGCAGTGTTTGCTCGGCACGCAGAGAATCTGCAGCAGTCATTTATAGGTTGTCCCCAGAAAACAGCAGACTTTGGCAACTGTGCTGTGATGACTGCAGACAGGCACGCTCAGAAAAGAAACTTCTCCATCATCTTGTCATGCCCTTCAGTGTCCTCCAGAACTGGAGTTTGAACTTCGTCTTCTGGCTTCATCGGTGGCTCCTACAGAAACTGCCCTGATGTGCTAAATTCAGCAGCAGAACAGCACTCCTGGGGAGTTGCTCTATCTGCAGGCACTAATTCCAGACCGAGCGAACAAGGGATGCAAGTGCCATTAAGACACGTGTATTCACACTGCACACACACCGACTATTTCTGTACTTGAACAGTGGGCAGAGGAGTAGAACACCAGAAAGTGGAATGAAACTTTGTTGGCTGACAAATGGGATGAGGAGAAAATACAGAAATGAATCTTTGAGCTCTTATTTTTATCATTAAATAGTTGTCTACCTACCTACTAATCTATCATTAAGCTGAATGAATCTATTTATACAGGCTGATGACTTTGAAGGTTGTAATCATTGTATTCACGTGAAATGGATTTTTACATAATTGCATTTTTGGGTTAAATATATTCCATGCCTATTGCTAAGCACTGTGCTTTTTCATTTTTTTTTTTTAACAAAAGCACTGGGCTAGAAGTTCTTTGATTGATTTCCTGTAAAGCCCTTCATTTGGTGACTAATACAGATGCCCTGGGTGAGCTGGCAAGATCTCTGACCCTTTTTGGTCTTTCTTATTGTTTCTAAAATGAATCCCACTCATTTCACTACATATCACAATAAGAAGGCATGGACAAGCAGTTCTGCGGAAGACAGGATATAGTAGCAGTGGGTCATTAGGAAGAGAGAAAGCGCAGAATATTAGAAACAGCAACGCCAGTTAGATTACCAAGGAATAATAAAGTATAACGAAGTGAAAAGTTCATTGTGAATTAAAGATGAAAGCTACTAAAACAACATACCCTGAACAGTTGAAAAGCAACTCCTGTATTTATTTACTTATTTATTGTGTGTGTGTCTGTGTGTGTCTGTGTCTGTGTGTGTGTCTATGTGTAAAGTAATAGTAAGAATTTTGTATTCAGGAAAACCATGAAGATCATTGTTTATCCTAAGACATCACTGAGTAAGACTTGAACTTTAAAAGTGCACTCATTTTTTTTTTTTAAATGAGAGTTGAATGTCATACTGCCAGCTCACAAGTCATTCCACTGGTGCTGAATGATAAACTAATTTAAAAAATCTTTTATTGAATTTGCTCTTTGACAGTTTCATATATCTGTGTGTATACACACATAATTCTAATTCCTGCCACCTCCACTTTTTCTTCTGTCTCTCTCCCTTCTCCAATGCTCCCCTCCCCTCTACAAGATTCCTTCCCACATTCTCGTCTTTTTGTTTTGTTTTGTTATCCAGTAAGGTTAGCCAGGGCCATATGTATGACTACATGTTTGGAATTATTGACTGGAGTCTGATGGGATCATTATTACTAGGTATACAACGGAAGACCATGATTGCCCTGTGGTGGTATTGTGTGCCCCCAAATATTGTGCACCCTAATAAACTTATCTAGGGTCAGAGAACAGAACAGCCACTAGATACAGAGGCCAGAAAATGGTAGCACACACGCCTTTAATCCTAGCATTCCAGAGGCAGAGATCCATCTGGATCTCTGTGAGTTCAACGCCATACTGGAAACAGCTAGGCATGGTAACAAGAGCCTTTAATCCCAGGAAGTGATGGCAGAAAGCAAAAAGGTATATAAGGCGTGAAGACCAGAAACTAGAAGCTTTTGGCTGGTTAAGCTTTTAGGCTTTTGAGCAACACAGTTCAGCTGAGATTCATTCTGGATGAGGACTCAGAAGCTTCCAGTCTGAGGAAACAGGATCAGCTGAGGAATTGGCAAGGTGAGGTAGCTGTGGCTTGTTCTGCTTCTCTGATCTTCCAGCATTGACCCCAGTACCTGGCTCCAGGTTTGTTTTCATTAATAAGACCTTTTAAGATTCATGCTACATTGCCCTTCCTTCAGAATCCATCAGTGGGCAATTGTTTAGCAGGGAGGCACAGAACCTTAAGGGCCCCTCCCAGATCCAGATCCATGACTGACTGTTGACAGTCGGTCCAGTTTTATGCAGGTCCTTTACAGGTAGCTGCGGATACAGTGAGATCCAGATTGCATTGGCTAGGTTATGCCCAGAAGAAAACATTTCTCTGCCCTTCCTCCTATCTTTTGGCTCTTTTAGTTTTTCCATCCCTCTTCACTGTTCTCTGAGCCTTAGAGGGGGTGGTGTAAACGTCCTCTTTAGAGCTGAGCACTCAACCATCATGTATTCTCAGCACCTTGAGTGGCCGTGTGTTTCTGTGTTTACCACCCATTGATTGCGAAGAGCAACTTCTCTGATTAAGGCTGAAAATAGCACTTGTCTATGAGCATGAACATAAATATTTAGAAGCAGTGAGGCACCATGTCAATTTCCCTAAACAACAGTGGCAAAGTCCCTCTCCCCAGTGTCCAAGACTTCTTCAGCCATGGATTTTTAAACCAGGTTTACAGTACGAGGCATGAATTCCCTCTCCAGAGTGGGCCTCAAAAACAAGTTGAGTGGAGGGTTACCCCCATAACAGTTGTGTTCCCCACTGTTCATGAAGACTCATCTTGCCTGGTCTACTGGTATTGTAGTTCACTGAGTTCTCAGCTGGGTAAGGCCGCTGTTTCCTTTTCTTGCCCCAACCCTTGAAGCCTGCATAGTAACTTCCTGTACGATGAAAACTAGCCACTATGGAGGAAGCTTCCAGACTAGTTCTAGCTCAAGTCTTTACACATTGCAACCGAGATGTATGGTGTCTTCAGCAACAGAGTCTTCTCCATTAGTTCTGGTGGGCAACCAAGAGGAATGGCAAGGGCTTGTGTTGTTTTGGGGGAACTCATAAGGAGGTACATCTGGCATTAGGATCTCGTTGAATAACCATAGCTATTAGGGGCAGTATCTAGCTTGCAGGCTAACTGCTTTCCAAGTACGTTTTAAAAACATGTATTAAAATTGGTTTGCAAATTATAAACCATGTGGCTTTTCCATATACTCTTCAGTTTGGTTAATCCTTCCTCCTTCTTCCTCTCCCTTCCTCTTCTTCTGCTCCATCTCTGCTTTAGCAACCCCTCCATTATCCACTCTCTTTGTTTTCCTGTTCCCTATGTTCTGCTGCTCACCATCCCTTGAGGTAACCCCTGACCCAATGACTCTTTTCTAGTTTCTTGGCCTCTTTAAGTACTCCAAGTTAAGCACACAGATCCTAAAGATAGGATCCACATATAAGGGAGAACATGTAGAGTTTTCTGGGTCCTGCGATACCTTACACAGTAGAATTATTTTCCAGTACCATCCATTTACTTGCAATTTCATTTTTTTTATTTACAGCTAATAAAATCCCACTGTGTAAATGTATCACATTTTCATTATCCATTCATCTGTTGACAGGTATCTAGGCTGACTCCATTTCCTGGCTGTTCTGAGTAGATAAGCAACAACCATGTTTGAATGAGTATTTCTGTAGTAGGATGTAAGAACTTTGGGTATGTGCCTCTGACTGGTATAGCTGGGTCATGTTGTTCTGTTTCTACCCTTTTGAGGACCCTCCAGACTGATTTGCACAGTTGCTGTGCCAGTGTGAATGACGGTTCCTGTTTCTCCACGTTCTCTCCAGCATTTGTTGTCGTTTGATTTCAGGATGACAGCCATTGTGACTGGGATGAGATGGAATCTCCTCATTCTTATGTTTTTCCCCCAGTGGCTAATGACGTTGAACACTTATTAAAGTCTTTCTAGCCAGCTGTATTTCTTTTTTTTTTTTTTTTTAAATTCTCTGTTTACAACTATGGTCCATTTTTCAATGATGTTGTTTGTTTTCCTGTTGTTTAGTTTTTTAAGTTCTTCTCTTATTCTGGACATCAGTCTGCCATTGGAGGTATAGCTGGCAAGGATGTTCTCCCATTTTGTGAGGCTGCCTCTTCACTTGATTATAGTTTCTTTTGCTGTACAGAAGTTTTAAGCCTTTAGAAGTTACATTTCTTTAGTTTGTGTATGTTATGTACACACAACAGTGGTTATATGGAGGTCAGAGGACAACTTGTGGGGGTCAGTTCTTTCCTCTCTTGTGGGGCTGAGGATTGAACTCAGATTATGCTTTACTGTATGCACCCTAACCCACTCGGCTATGTCTCACTTGCTCTGTGCAGGAGCTTTTTAACTCCATGAAGTCTCATATGTCAATGGTTGGATGCTGTGCTTGCTCTTTTAATAGCAACCTTTGTTGAACACTAACAATATTTAGGTACTTTTCTAAGTGTGTCTAGCAAGGGATATCTAACTTTTTAACATTGCTACACAATGTGATCTCCAAATGTTTTGGCCGACATTAATCACCACTCTTGGGCTCATGTGGCCTGTGGCTTGGCCACACCTGTTAGCCCATTTTATTCTTAAAATATTAATTAAAACATTGGGTATATGCTACAAACAGTACTTAACCTCACTTATTCTACCATTGTCCTACAAAGGCATCTATTATCATGCACTCCTTTAACTATGGAGGATACTTTGCCTGAGATGTTAAGTAACTTGTTTACTACACAGCTAATCAATGGAGGTGTTGGAATGCAAATTTAATTTCAAGTGCAAAGGGCTCTCCATTACTGCATCCAATCAATCGATCAATTATCACCTGCATGTGTAGCTTAGGTTGTCATACAGTATGGAAGGAACCTGGATGAAAGGCAAACCCACCCCCATATTTAATAGGCACTTTCTTTGGTGCTTTTTCCATGTGTTATGGGTACAGGTGCCCGGGGAGTCTGGAAGAGGATGTTGGATATCCTGGAGTTAGAGGTGATTGTGAGCTGCTCAACGTGGGTGCTAGCAACTAAATCCCAGTCTTCTGCAAGCAGCAAGTGGCCTGAGCCACTGGACCATCTCTCTAGTCCCATCAGTCCCCAGTTCTTTGGAACTTTGGTATTCCCCAGAAAGATTAAGATGGAGATTTAATGAATGAGGTTGGGGCTGTTTAACCTGGAGAGGAAAAGACTGCTGAGCTGCATGGCAGGTATTCCCAGTCTTCAAACAATTGAGCTGGGGTTCTGAGACACATCTGTGTGTCATCCATCCATCAGGAAGGGCATCTGAGCTTTAAATATTAGGATGTATTTCTACGAGGACCCCAAGGACCTACTTTCCCCAGGGAAGAAACACCATGTGTCCCAGGAAAATGAAGGCAGTACTAGACTTTATAGTTTATAGACTTTAGGACTCTATAAACAGTGAGTTGGTACAGTGCAGTGGTTGAGCGCTCAAGGTCTTATATAATACAGGATTTTACCCATCAGTACAGAGTGCTTTAGGTCTGTAAATGAAAGGACTGCACATCAGCAGGGGCCTTGGCTTGAGCCTCGCTGGCATAGTCATGGCTTCACCTGCAGGGATGGATTTCTTCCAGAGGCTCTTTCCAGCTCATTGGCTCTGTGTGTCTGAATGTCTGCTCTTGTTCAGAATATGTCTCTCAGACTTCTCCACTAAGTGGCAAGGAATGACTTCTGGGGGTGTAGGATGTGTGTCTGTTTATCTGTCTCATAGCCAAGGTGGAATTTTTTTTGACATTCATGCTTGTCTTAAAAATGAATGCAAATTTAAACTTCCCTCCAGACTGTTTTTATTGATGCTAAATTGAAATTCTATTTAAAATAGCTTATAAAAGCAAGTTCATGCTTCATCCTATGGCATCCTTCCCTGTTCCTGTAGCAAATCAACCTCCTGTGCAGGAAGCATTGGACCACACTTCCTTAAAGTTGCTAATGCTGACATTCTCACCTTAATTCATTCACTTTTTTTTCCCTGTGTAGTCAAGTGACACTGTTTCTCTATTTCCTCTAAGTCCTGGATCAATGCAGGCACTGCATTAAGTGTCAAGGAGGATTTGTTGATTTCACAGTAGTAATAGATATTCAGGTCTCTTACTGGTAATGTGCGGAGAATACCTTGAAGTGCATTTTCTAGCACATCTAGGGAAGCGGTAATTATTAACACCTTTTGAATGTTTACTATATATAAATTATTTGCAGGTTTTAGATCTGGTTTTATCCTTATTATAATTCTGCAAGGTGGGGTTCTGTGATCATCTCTGCAGATGAAGAAAAGGAGCTATAGTTATAACTCACAGGTTTACGTGGCCAGCACATGGTAGAACAGGGACTCAAGTTAGACATTCTTATTCCAGGGCCGAACTGTGCTCCTCTTCTGAGGACTTCACAGCTATTGATCCACAGCAGGGAGAACACTCTGAGAGTATTAAAGACCTTTGTCTCACTTAGCTGCTGTGCTCCTTGACACGACACAGGGCCTGAAGTCACAGTAACATCCATCTACCAGTGCACTGGTACTGACTCAGAGGATACCAATAAAATGGGAGGGTGAATGGATGGTAAGTAGGACCCCTCTGCCAGCCCAGGGCTGCCAAGGAAGCTTGGAGTCCTTCTTGGATGATGATGGGCTGTTTCTCTAGCTCTCGGTGGCAGAGCTGGATGCAGGAAGAACAGGTTTGTGGAAGGCCAGATAAGTGGCAATAAAAGGAATCCATTGTCAGGGTTCATCTACAGGGTTCTTTGGGCTAATGGAAGTATAGATTGTGCCAAGCTTTGTTTCTAAGGCTTCAGTAAGTCCCAGGACTGGCACTGGTGACTCACAGTGTCTGTGCCAGGCTAATTGACTCTGGCGCAGGCACCATTTTTTTCTTGGCACTCTACCTTTGCGTCACTGGAATTCTTGACCAGAGCATCCTTCTGTGACTTTTCTGTCACCAGTTTCACCTAAAGGAAGAATGAAAACTTTGGTGGCCTGTAAGTGGCTAAGGCTACAAGATACTTATTTGTAAGATTGGCTTCAGGGGTGGCCTTGCTGGACTTCAGGAGGCTACTCCCCATGAATCCTGGACCCTTTGATTCATTCTTGGAGTAAGAGAATGTGAGATGCTCGCTCACTAAAAAAGAAAGAGCCACAATGCCCCCAGACACTGCTGAAAACGAATGTGTCCAGACACGTATAGAAACTCTCCAGTCTTCTGCACCTGGACTCAGTTTTAAAAATTTGTATTGAAATTTAATGGTTTTTTTCTTTCACTCTTGTGTTGGAATGTGTCTTTTAATTATAGCTAGTGATCTCAGTTGAGCAAGACATACACATAACGTGTGCCTGTCTTTGCTTATTTGTGTCCATAGGATACAGTTTATTCACTCGTTGGCCAGATCCCTTCACTCACAGCCTCAACATTCTCCTTTACTTCCTTGGAATCTCTTTTTAAAAGTGTAATTCAGTATTTGTTGTGAAAGCAACTGGATAGAAATCACAATGAAGTTGTTACTGCTCTACATTTGAGACCTTAATAAATAAAAGTCAAATGAGCTGTTACCACGTACCAGGCACAGGGCATGGGACTAAGCACAGGAAGTCCATGCCCTCCTGGAGGGTGAAGCCAGACTCTCTGATCAGTATCTGGGCATTTCCAGTCCACTTTCTACTTGAGGGCATGACTCCAGTTGTAGCTCCCTCTCGTTTTCCACACTGGTCATTTTATACCCTATGGTGTTTCTCATGTCCCCTTCCAAATGCTCACCCTAGAGGCAGCCAGTAGACCTGGCCAGTCTACCCCAGGGAGTTTTCCTTCTTGGGCCTGGTGTATATAGAGGTCCCCGAGGTCCCTCACACCTAGCATGTCTTAAACTGACCCCATCATCTTTCCTAACCAATGGAATCCTCTCCCAAGATTACTGTATATTAAAAAAATGCATGCTCTCAGCTCTGGAAAATGTCCTTGACTTCTCTCCCAATCTTTTCTGGTTAACAGAGCACCAGCTAATGTTGACTCTATTCTATAAAACACGTGGTACTTGCCTTCCATTCACATATGTTCTTTCTTCTTGTATAATGCACATATACAAATATATAAATGCATGTATATGTTCTACCTGCTCCTTCTCAAATAGCCTTGAATAATGTACCCCCCCCATTCCCATTTTGTCCCATGCTTTCCTCTGTGTATCCTTTTTCCAGAAAAATCAGTGTTAGAATAATCCTTGTGTACACTGCCTGATACTTCACTGAATTCAAAGCATCTTTAGAGCAAGTACCATATGCTGTTTCCCTATGTGCTTCAAATGCACATGATACGGTTGGGTATACCATAGTTATTCCACAAATACTTGCTTTATAAATGAATGGTTTAAATTATCCCCACAATAGCAGACTTACCACAGTTAATCAATCTTGGGGTATGATTGCCCTACTTAGTAACTTGGGTACCCAATTAGTTACTACTATGACAACACATTTGGATATAATATTGATTAAAAGCAATTTTATTTTTTTATAATTTTAAATGATATCTATCTATCTATCATCTATCTATCTATCTATCTATCTATCTATCTATCTATCTATCTATCTATCATCTATCTCAGAAAAGTTAGATACTGTGAACAAGCAAGAAGAAGAAAATAAAATCATATAAAAGTCTATTACCTGGAAGTAGATAATAAATACTGATAACATGTTGACACAGAACTTCTTAATTTGCTGTCTACATTTTTAATTTTGGTGATAAAAGAAGGCCAAGGCTGGGGAACATTCTCATCTGCTGGGCTGTTCTTTGTAACGCTAACAGTCCTGAGGTCACAGGACTGAGGGACTCATGGCAAACCTGACCTGGAGCTGGGTGGGTGTTCACATCTGCCAGCTCTATATGATAGCCAGAGATTCAGTGGCACTGTTAGCCATGATGGCCTTTTTGTCAGACATGGTTCACAGCAGGACAGTTCTTAATCAGCTTGAGCTGCTGCAACAGAATTCCACAGACTTGATGGCTTAAATGACAGAACTTTATTTCTCACACATCTAGAGCCCGGAAGTCCAAGATCGATTTGTGGGCAGATCTACTGTCTGATGAGGACCTGCTTTTGGGTTTGCTGATAACTGTTTTCTGGTTGTACCCTTCCATGATAGCAGAGAGGAAGAAAACTCCCTTGGGCCTTTGCATAAGGGCATTAACCCCATTCACAAGGGCTCCATTAATACAATTGCTTATCTTCTGAAGTCCTCACTTCCCAACTCTATCACACTAGGATTTAGGATTTCAGCTTGCAAATATTTGTAGAAAATCACATTCAGCCTATATGCTGGGTAGCTCTTTGAATCAAGACCCTAGAGAGTAGCCTGGCATTTGGAAAGGAAGTCAGAGACTCTGTGAAATTTACACAGAGTAGCAATCTCCTAAGGTGCCCCTTGGTGAATAACTGGGATGCAGAACAAGAATCAGGTACAAGGGCAGGACACCAGGGTAAGGGTAGTGTAAAGACAGTAGCTGTTTGGGCGTGAGGGAATCTGTGGGTTCATGCAGGGGCATTGTAACCAGAGACTAGTGTGTCAGGACTAATTTAAATCTCCTCCTACTAGAGACTGAACTCTTAAAGCATTGTCAAGCTGGATAAATTTTGTCTGGAAGCCAGGAAGAATTTAGCTGCCAGGTAGAAAGAAAGACTTGGTAACTGTAGCTATTTGGGGCTGGAGAAATCAGGGATTGAGAAATCCCAAATGCTTTGGAGTGGTGAGATCCCACCACAATCTATTTCCTTCTGTGACCCATTTAACTGTTGTATGCCATATGTCTATACAAAATAATTAAAGCTAATTAAAATTAATTTTGGTTGGTGAGTGTTTGAAGAGTTTCATAATAACTCTTGAGATAATTAGAGATGCTTTGGGATGCCACAAAAGGAGCATTTAGAGTAACAGGGCTAGATGTTTAAACTAGAAATGTGCAACTAAGGCTAGCAACAGAATGACAGTTCGATAACCCAAGGAACAGGGAATTAAGAACTAAGAGTCTGGGCTTGAACTCAGTATGCTGGTAAACTGGATCACTGAAAAACCAACCAACCAACCAACCAACCAACCAACCAACCAACCAACCAACCATCTTTTAGCACAGCATTCACCAGTTTCTGTGGTGTGAACAGCCACAGCATAGTGAATTTTGAATTACCTCTGATTTAATGACCAGTTCACATACCTCTTCAATATTTCATCATCAGCTCTGGGAAGCCCCGTGTGAGGCAGCCAGCTCCAGCATACCAATACACTTCTCACCGGTCTTCTATTCAGCTTTGTAAAATCTTGGGTAAATCACTCTTCCGTAGTTTTTAGTTTTATCATTTCCTTTTGTCAAAAAGCGAAGTTGCTCAAATGATCTCTGAGATTCTTTTGGGTGCCAGCACCCCGGGAATGTAGCTGTTGTTATAGGGTGAAATCTCATGCCATCTCGCAAGCAAAAAGAAGTATGTCAGAGTTTTATGACTGCCGTGGCGATATATAAAAACATAATTTGATACAGAGCCTGTTTGATAATTAACAGGGTTCTGATTCCTGCTGCCACTGCATGTGTCCTTCCCTAGTGCCTCTTCCCAGAGAGATCAAAAGCATCGATGCAGCCACTGGGGAGCCAGACCTCATGGCCTAGCATGGTAAGGAACCACTGTTTACACTCCGAGGGGTTTGGGCTCTCTTGTTAGGTGCTAGGATTCAGGTTAGTGGTGGAAAAAAAGTCTTATGACTTAGATACATTACCTATCTGACCTGACAATAGTGTTTTTCCCCAGACCAGGAACTACATGAAAAGGTAATTTGATCTAAGCAGCTTGAAAACAAGGACAGTATCTTTTTATATTTATATATGGCAAATGCTGGCAAATAACAGGAACTCGGTTAAGAATTTTTTTGACTTGGACCTGATGGTGGAGGCCTCTAATCCTAGCTCCTCAGGAAGGTGAGGTAGGAAATAGCAACTTCAAGGTCTACCTTGTTAACGGAGTGAGTTCAAGGCCAGCCTGGGCAACTTAGTGAGACTTCCTTCTCAAAAACAGGGCTGAAGATATAGCTCGGTGTTAGGGCTCTCTCTTAGCATGTGTGAGTGCTCGGTTTAATATGTAATATGACAAAACAAACAAGTTTGTTGAAAGAATAAAAATTGGGCCTCTCGATAAATAGCAAGACTGAAAATTTTAAATGTACATTCCAAAGGAGATATGATGTACTCTACGCTTACTTTAGTAGCATGAAGAAATACACTTTTCAAATGCGAGAAATTCCTTTCTTGTGATGGAAACTTTTCAGTGCCTTCTGTTCAATACTGGGACTTAAATTGTCCCTTCAGCTAGAAAACAGAGTTGACAGCACACTAAAAACTCCCTGGGGAAAAGTGTGGGTGAGGGAAATCCAGGCTGGGGGATCCAGGTATTTACTCCCCACCTGTCTCAGGGCTGGCACTCAGCTCCTATCTGGAAAGCTTGTGCTCGCTCTTAGTGTGTACTTGCTTATAGCTCATGGACTGTACTACACCCGCCCCTCTTGATGATCCTCATCAGCTAAGCGTTAGAAAAAGAAACTGAGACTCAGAGAGGTTGAGGAACAGAGCCAGCCCCTGGCAGAGCCAGCCACAAGTCTACACCCCGAAGGTGGTGCTCTTCCTCACAGACCAGGCTGCCTCAGGCCGTTCTGAGCTTCCTTTCCCTAGCTTCCCTCCTCCGTATTTGCTGTGTGTCGGGGGTTTGGATGTCTTCTCATTGGAGTGCAGCTGGTTCAGTCCATGACCAGGCAAACAGAAGCACCAGCCCCTACCAGGTTCTGAGCAAATACGCCAAGTCAGGACTGTCCCAGCCTGCGGGAGCGACACTGTACTTTGCCCTGATGAATCAGCTCCATGGAGGCCGGGCAGTTGCAGAGGTAACTAATCGGCTGTAGATTTGAAAGGCAGGTGAGTCTTGGTAGATGTGGCATCTGGACTTTGTCAGTCTTGAAGAGAGGAGAAGGCACTCCTCAGTAGGTGCCTGGAGCCACTCGGAAGGAAGGTGGGAAGCCGGCAGAGCAGGTGCGTTGGGGGCACTGGCACCCTCCTCTCCCGTGAGTTGTGCTTGCTGGGCTGTCTGAGTCAAAAGGGCGCTATTGTCCTTGCTGAGTCAAGGGGTCACATCTGTGGATACAAAGCTGTGGTTGTTATGATAGACAGAATTCCTTAATTTTAAGACTCTTAGAGGTTTGAAAGTAAGTGCCCTTAATTATAACCTGAGGTCTAACCTACCGGAGTTGGTGACTCTTGGTGACAGAATGATGTACTATCAAAGGAAAGATTGGGTATTGTGCCTTTGTAGTTGGGCCCAGGATGCTTAGTGCAAAGTCTGGGACAAATGAATAAATTACTTTTCAAGTTCTTCTTCCTTGTGTCCAAGTGCCATTGTGTTTATGGGTTTTTAGCAAAGGCTCCTTGTATAGGACCAGGGGTATTGGGCCCTTCCTGGAATTTGCTGGCAAAGTTATCATTACGACTGAGGTTTTCGAGGAAGCGAGAGGAAGGCCCGAGGTCCTGTGTTATGACTGACCTGGAAGCAGAAGGGCCCTCTCTGGCCTCCTCTTCCTGCACATCCTGCTGTTTCATAGCTCCTGGCTCACTGCCCTGGACCCTGGCTCTGTCATATTCAAACCGGGTCATCTTGGTTTCACCACACGACCCTTTGACCTTTTCCTCTGATAAGCATTTTCAGATGAATGTGGGAGCTTTCAGACTGAGGGCAACTAACAGGTTCGTTCAGAATCATGTTGCCATCAACATTCCCACGGGGAAGGGAATGGGGGCTGTCCTTGCCTGTGTATGCTGGTGACCGAGCCGGCT
>CABHPR010130512.1:1104-16838 GCA_902168415.1 Peromyscus melanophrys
AGAGAGAGAGAGAGAGAGAGAGAGAGAGAGAGAGAGAGAGAGAGAGAATGTTCACATGCATGGTGGCAGTCTATGAACTCCCTGCATTTCTGATACCACCACCCCACCCCACCCCACACACACACACTTTCACCTGGGCATGCAATGTTGGCAGGCAAGGATTCAGTGCTTGTGCGATGGGGTGCTGCAAAGCCTCTTGAAACTGTCGGCCTAGAGCTGACGTGGTCCTGCTTGTCTGAACTGTGGAATCTAAGCGTTCATGGAAGATAGGACCAGGGTCTCCTTTGTTTTTCCTAGACAATTAAACTGTGACATGTCGTACAAAACAGAGAATGCTCCCTCAGATTGACCCAGGCCCAGCACCCGTGGGTGCTTTCAGCACCAAGATTCTCTGCTGTCATTGGGTATAGTGGCACACACCTTTTCATCCAAGCATCTGGGAGGCAGGGGCAGGTGGATCTCTGTAAGTTCAAAGACAACCTGGTCTACAGAGTGAGTTCCAGGACGGCCAAGGCTCCATAGTGAGACCCTGTCTCAAAAAAAAAAAAATCTCTACATCCTATAGCACAGCTACTTACCAAGGGCTGGAAGGTAGAGACTTGTAGAACAGCAGCATTCTGTGCCAGCTGTCTCATGTGGCTGACTGCCCAGAGGGCCCCGCTGTTCCCTAGGAGTCTCTTCCCTTCACCTCTGCAGCATAGCATCGAGGTGCACCTGTCCAAGGCCCCTGCATGTCGACTAGTGTTGGCACCCCAGTCCAGCTGGCTGTGCTACTGTTGGACAGCTGTACCATGTTAGATGGCCTGCCGTCAGGAGAAGTGGTCTCCCTCCCAGAGGGTCCCAGGCATCCACTGTTGTCTCTTTCAAAAAAAAAAAAAAAAAAAAAAAGAGAGATGTATGTATTCAGGGAAAACTAGAGGGTGGGTGATCTGCCCAGATAGCTCGAACTTAGAAAAGGGACTTTTGACCAAGTCAAGTGGTGTCAAGTTGGGAGAGGAGGCTCTTCATTTGGAGCCTCTGTTCACAGCCTGTGAAGCCCCGTCCTCAGCTCTTCTCAGGCACACCAGGTGGTCTGTTGAGACCGGGACTATGGACAGGCTTTGGTGCCTCTAGCCCCACGTTCAGCAAGGAGTAAGGAGTATGGGGAGTGTTCTCCTCGTTGAACATTCCAGAGAGCCCCAGCTAGTTCTGTACAAGAATACCACCTAGCGAGCATCAAGCCTAAGCCCAGAGGCAGGCATTAATGGCCCTCCTGTCCTAGAGAGCAAGTGTTGGTGGCTCCCTCTCTGTAGCCTGGGGCTATTTTAACAGTCTGTGTTCTAGGCAGCAGAGGATTCACTGCTTGCCTTTTTTTTTTTTTTTTTTTTCAAACCTTGCTGGAGAGTGGCTGACCACTGCAGATAAACGGGTCTCGGTCAACTGGAGACATCTGTGACCCACATGCCACTGCTCCCCAGGACCGCCAAATGGGAGTGTCTGCCTGCATTTTCCATTGTCCCAGGTCTTTTCCTTGTGGTGATGGGACCAGCCTCCTCTCAGGTGACTGTCAGCAAGGTGTGGGAGGGAGTGATAAGATGCCCAGAGAGTAAGGACAAAGGGTCGCCACCTTTCAGCATGGCCTTTGTCCCACGCCTCTAGGACCATGCCAGTCACTGCTGAGTGCTGTCCTTCATGACTATTCATATGTCTGAACAAAGTCTGAAATGTGACTTTCCTGTCAATAAAGATAAGAAACAAGCACTGGATCTTGGACCATGTGTGCATTTGCTAGCTCCAGGCTGCTGTAGCCACCTCATGATCATCTGCTCTCAGGGGGACAGGCTTTCTACACCTGCTCTTCCATGCTCCTTAGCACACTGCTCATTCCGCCTGCTCAAACTGCCAGAGGCATGCTGGGCCTTCCCCCTCCCCATCCTGACACTGGAATGGAAAGGCCCGAGATTGCTGACAGCAGCGGCCAGAGCTGGAGGAACAGGGAGGAGTTGCTGAAGAGAAGACCAGGTGCCCATGTCTACCAGGCAGAGGAAGGGCGATGGGCAGGTGGTGAGAACCACGTGGCAGGTGTTGATCACAGCCTGGGGTGAGGGGAACCTCTAAAGGCCCTGTGGGGGCTGCAGCTGGGAAGAGACAGCCACACAGATGAATGAACAGACAGGCAGTGTCGCAGGGTCACCCCAGAGGCAGCTGGTTAGTGCAGTTAGTGGGAGTGAGGGAGGGCCTGAGCGCCCCAGCTGCAGGGATGAACGCAAGCAGAGGGAAGAGGCTGGATTAGCAACATGTCAGGAGGTGCTGTGGAGGAATGCTGCCACTGCTGTCCCAGGACTCAGGAAAGCTGCAACTACCACCGTGAACCAACCCTGCTTCCAAACCAGCTGTTGACATCAGAGCACGAGATGTTGCTGTTTGTCAGTGATGGGAAGCAAACAAAAACTCACTTCCCAGCACCCAGGCTGGAGGCTTGCAACTCCCTGGAGTCCAACACCCTCTTCTGACCTTTGGGCGCGCGCGCGCGTGTGTGTGTGTGTGTGTGTGTGCGTGTGCGTGTGTGTACACACACACACACACACCCCAAATGTACATATATATAAAAAGGTTGACAGATACTGAACATGTGCCTACCATCTATTGGGACTCAACCATTGTTAACGTCTGTCTTTGTTTTATACATACATTACTGGAGCATTTTTGTCTAAAGTAATTGTAGACCTTGTCTCACTTCAACCTTAAGTATTTCAGCCAGCATCTTTTAAGACTAAAAATATTCGCTGGACGGTGGTGGCACATGCCTTTAATCCCAGCACTTGGGAGGCAGAGAACTCTGTGAGTTTGAGGCCAGCCTAGTCTACAGAGCGAGATCTAGGACAGGCACCAAAACTACACACAGAAACCCTGTCTCGAAAAAACAAAACAAAACAAAAGAATAAAAATGTTCTTCCCCACAAATGCAGCAGCAATATCACAGCTATAAAAATAAAAATCCCACAGTATCTGGGTCTGGTGATACAGCTCAGTTAGTCTGCTTGCCTGTTATGCAGGAAGCCCTGGGTTGTTTCCCAGCAACACAAAACGGAGCTCAGTAGCACAAGCCTATCATCCCAACTCTTGGGAAATGGAGGCAGAAGGATTGGTAGTTCAAGTTCACTCTCAGTTACATAGTAAGTTAGAGACCAGCCTGGGATGCATCAAACTCTGTCTTAAGAAACAAATCCACAATATGACCTAAATATCTAGTTTTTACTCAAATTTCCCAAATTGTCCAAACATTTAGGTGCTTTTTAATATATTTTATTTTTATGTGCATGAGTGTTTTGACTGAATGTGTCACATGCGTGTCTGGTGCCCAAAAGAAGTCAGAGGAGGGCATCAGATTCCTTGGGACTGGAGTTACACACAGTTGTGAGCTGCCATATGGGTGCTAGAAATGGAACCCAGATCATCTGGAAGAGCAGCCAGTGCTCTTAACTACTGACTGAACCATCTCTCCAGCCCCATAGATGCTGCTTTTCTTTTTTAAGCCAAAATCCAATCAACGTCCTCACATCAAATTCCATTTTAAATCTCTTTTTTTCTTGACATTTTATGTATTTTATGGGTGTGCAGCTACATGTACATGAGCTGTTTCTTGACTACCATCTGTGGGATCCAGCAATGCATTAAGATCATCAGGTCTGCATACTACACCTGTACTCATATCATCTATCTCACAGGTCCTCATGATATAACTCTAGTCCTTTAACAGCTCTAGCCAGATATGATGGCACGCGCCTGTAATCCCTGCCCTTAGGAAAGAGAGGCAGGAAGATTTGGAGATCAAGCTCCCCTACACAGCAGATTTGAGGTCAGCCTGAGCTACACGAGCCCATGCCACTAACTTTAAAAAATCTTAATGTTGGGGCCTCTCAGATTGCACATCGTAAGGCTGAGTATAGCTTGCTACTTGTGTGGAAAGTGTTATTTATAGGGGAACCACTCCCGCCACAGTACCCAGGGGAGGTCACTCTACAGGAATCAGCACTGTCCCTTCCACCACGGATGGAAGGTTCCGGGAATCACACTCTGGCCTGGCTGCAAGGGCCTTTAACCTCTGAGCCGCCTCACCAGCCCCCAAGTAGCACTTTCTTAAGCCATTGTTTGGGTTGCTATTCAGCTGAGATACCTGCTACCTTTATTTCTCTCTTAGCATTCACCACAGCCATATCAAGGTGGTATGGCGGCTCTGTTGAAAAGGGTGAGTCCTCTTAGCCTGGGCCACCCTCAAACACAGCGTCCACCTGTGGCAGGTCCAGCTCATTCCTTCTGGGCCTTCTGAGTTGCATCCAGCAGGGAGGAGGGAGGAGAGGGAGAGGGACCTTGTTTAGTCACACAGCCAAACCTTCAACAGAGGTGAGCACTGTCGAATCTGTTAGTAAAGGGCCGGGGTACAATGGATGTGATTCACATTTCTCTGCACAGTGATATGGTGCGTGTCTGGTGCTCTGGATCTGGCTACAGTTTTCACTCTCAGCCTATCAAGTCGAGAGGGTTTGAAATCCTCAGCCCTGCACCAGCCCGTTCACACAGACGGGCACCATCAGAGGAGATGCCTTGGCAGTGTGGGTGAACTTCCCTAGGACGGAACTCTAAGAGGACAGAAACCTGTAAAAGGTGAGACAAGGAGGAAGTGGCAGTGGGAGTCTGAGAAGTGGTGGGGAATGGAAAACAACCCGTAGACTAAATGATGGAAGGCAGATCCAAAGACACTCTGCTGGGCACATGTCCGGTTCCCAGCGGGAGGGACAAGCCATCTGCTTTCCCGCAGAGCCTCGCTTCTGTGAAGCTCTCTGTGTGGGCATTTGAACAAGCAATGGTGGAATAGAGGAAGCCAGCCAGTGAGGAGATAGTAAATACTGAGGTACTGATAATCATAGGCCAGATTATTCTGACCAACCTTCACTCTGAAAATAGTGTGTGTTTGGGAGGGGGGGGTAGGGAGGCTGTGTACTCAAGCACTCAGAGTAGCAAAGAAAGACCTCGATCCAAGAGAAGGAAACTCAAAGAGGCACACCCCGTGTTCTGAGCCCAGGTTTCTGATAGTGTCTGCTAATTCTGACAGAAGGGCTCACAAAACTCCCCTTAGTTCCCAGGAAGGGGGGAGGGGGTGCAGGGAGGGAAGCTGGAGAGCAGGTATGCCAGGTAAGGGCCGCTGGTGAAAGCCCTCTGCACAGGGTTGAGAGCATAAGCTGAAGCAGCGTGAGACAGAAGCAGACAGGCCTCTGCGGGACTGGAGGGAGGCTTGGTATTGAGAGCCGCTGGCAGCGAAAGTCCATGAGAGTATACAGCAGTGACAACTAGAGTTCAGAAGGTCAACCTATCAGAACCAAGGGTTCTGTTGGAGGAAACCATCACGCAAGCCTTATGGAATTATTGAATGAACTGGCTGTCTCTTGTTGTAAACTTCTTGTGCAATAACAGCTATGAGTCTCCCCATTTACCATGCATCTCCATGTTATGTGTACATGTACTCTCACAATTGCATCTCAGTCTTGAGAACAACCTTCCCTATACATTTGGGGTAATTGGACAACTGTCCCCAGCTGCGTTTATTTTTTCATTAACATATATCTGGCCAGGGCCATTCTCCAGACAGCTTAGGGTTCTACCAATCTCTAATTGAACCAAGGTGCCTCAGGAATTCCAGTTCCCATGGCCAGTTCCATGGCCTCTGGTCATAGTCTTTTTAATTTTAATTTTTTTAAAGATTTATTTATTTATTTATTTATTATGTATACCGTGTTCTGCCTGAATGTATCCCTGCAGGCCAGAAGAGGGCACCAGATCTCATTACAGATGGTTGTGAGCCACCATGTGGTTGCTGGGAATTGAACTCAGGTCCTCTGGAAGAGCAGCCAGTACTCTTAACCGCTGAGCCATCTCTCCAGCCCCTATTTTTTTAATTTGTATGAGTGTTTGCTTGTATATATGTCTGTGCACCACATGTGTGCTTGGTGCCCACACTGGCCAAAGAGGGTATTAGGATCACTAAGGACTGGAGTTACAGGTGGTTGTGAGCAGCCTGATGTGGGTGCTAGGAATTGAATCTGGGTCCTCTGGAAGAGCAGCCAGTGCTCCTAACCACTGAGTCATCTCTCCAGCTCCCTGGAAGTCTTAAATCTGTTCTGAAGGAATATGGAATTCTCCTTGGCCTCAGATTGAGTCTTCATTTTTCCTCTCCCGTGCTCGGTACACGATGACTGTGACACAGACAGAGCCAGCCAACCACAGTGGGCCTCCTGCAGCCTAGCAATAGGAACAACATAGCACTGTATGAGAGATTTGCTGAAATCTGAACCTGAATTTTTTTTCTTTTTTTTCCTGTGGTGATGGGAAACCTAGGTCCTCACACACACCTGCTAAGTACTTGTACATACACTCTCATCCCCTTAAATCTTTTTAATTATTTTAAGACAGAGTTTCACTATGCAGCCCAGGCTGTCCTGGAACTCACTAGAGCATACTGGCCTGGAACTCGGAGATCTGCCTGCATCTGCCTCCTGAGTACTGGGATTAAAGGCTCCATGTTCTGCTGAGTGTGTGTGTGTGTGTGTGTGTGTGTGTGTGTGTGTGTGTGTGTGTGTACTTGTACATGTCTGTGTATGAGGAGGTCAGAGGGGCGTTGGATCCCCCTGCAGCTGAGGTTACAGGCAGTTGTGGGCTGCCTGATTTGGGGGCTGGGAACCCAATTCAGGTCCTCTGCAAGAGCAGTATGTACTCAATCTCCAGCACCAGAATTTTTTTAGCGACTGATATATCCATAATTTCATGTGCATGGGTGTTTTGCCTGCCTCTATGTCTGTGCACCCTGTGTATGCCTGGTGCCCAAGGAAGACAGAAGAAATCAGATCCTTTGGAACTGTAGTTACATCTAGTTGTGAGGGTACAGAGAGCCCACCCAGGTCGTCTGGAAGAGCAAACAATGCTCTTAAGTGCCGAGCCATCTCTCCAGCCCCTGATTTGGGTTTTTGTTTGTTTGTTGCTTTCACTTTTTGAAAATCTATTATTGGGGGCTGGAGAGATGGCTCAGCAGTTAAGAGCACTGGCTGCTCTTCCAAAGGTTCTGGGTTCAATTCCCAGTATCCAAGTAATGACTCACAACCATCTGTAATGAGATCTGGTGCCCTCTTCTGGCCTGCAGGCATACATGCAGGCAGAACACTACATAATAAAGAAAGAAAGAAAGAAAGAAAGAGAGAGAGAGGAGGGAAGAGAGAGAGAGAGAGAGAGAGAGAGAAGGAAGGAAGGAAGGAAGGAAGGAAGGAAGGAAGGAAGGAAGGAAAGACAGAGAAAATCTAAAATGGGGGCTGGAGAGATGGCTTAGCACTTAAGAGCACTGGCTGCTCTTCTACTGGACCTGTGTTTGATTTCCACCACGCACATAGTGCCTCACAACCATCTGGAATTCCAGTTACAGGGAATCTCAAGTCCTCTTCTGGCCTCTACAGGAACGTGGTGCACAGAAAGACATGCAGACAAAATGTTTTTATGCATAAAAACAAATGCAATCTTTTATGTTTAATCCCTTTGGAAAACAAAACAAAAACCCTAAGGCAGCCATATCTGTCCATGCCTGGAGTGCCAGACACTGGAAACCAAGGCAGGATGATGATCCTGCCAGATAACACAGTGAAACATGTTCCAAAGGATCTGATTTCTTCTGTCTTCCTTGGGCACCAGGCATACACAGGCTGCACAGACGTACAGGCAGGCAAAACACCCATGCACATGAAATTATGGATATATCAGTCGCTAAACTCTAGGGTCGGGGGTGAGGAGCTGGGCCCAAGACTAGCGTACTCCGAGAGTCATCTACTTGGGAGGCTAGAGCAGAAGGATAGGGAATTAACGATATCTTTAGATATGCCATGAGTTCAAGGCCAGTCTCGGCAACTTCACCCTTACACAAAATAGAAGCTAAAAGAGTGCTGAAGAGATACCTCAGCTGATGGGGGCTTACCCAGCATGCACAGGATCACCGTTTCAAACCTCAACACCACACTCTAAGCTCTAATGGAATCCTGATTTGACACATACTGAGGAATGCAGTAATAAAATTTTGTGTTTTTGTAATTAAACCATGTTGTTTCCATAAGAGCAAAACAACGTCATGTGTACAGTCAAAACACTGCAGTTCACAACCTACAACAGTACCCAGTCGGAGCCGAGGTGTGTGAGGCAGTGTTTGTGGTTCTGTGGGGGATGACAGGTGTCCAGCAAACTGCACGTGGTGGGTGTGCAGACCTCAGGGAAGTTGCGTAAGGCAAGGCAGCTGAGCGCTGCCGCAAGGTCCTGAATGCATGCTGCATCTTCGGTCAGTGGGAGTCCAGAAACTTTTCAAGGCCTAGCGTGTGAAAAGTTGGGATCTAATACATACCAGGCCCTGGGCTTGATGCCCAGCACCCCAAAGAAAAAGAGCTCCATTGGTCTCACGTAAGATTTCTACAAAGAACTTGCAGTAGGCACTGTAATTAGGAGGAGATGCTAAAATGCTTCCTCTGAACCCCCACAATGAGGAGAGGCTGGCTTCTGTTCCCCCTCTTCTGCACAACAAGAGGAGTCAGACTCGTGTTCCGAGGTGTTCTGAGGCAGATAGACAGACCAAAACTTCTTAGAGGCTTTTTCCTGTGAGGTTCAGAAAGACAGGAAATAAGACTCAAGAGACGAGTAAACCAGGGTAATGGCAGCTCTCTTCAGCTTGCGAATCCCCTGATTTCTCCTTCCCAGGATGGAAACAAAGTGAAAGCAGACAGAACTGCCCATCGAGATAATGCTTGGGGCTAGGCGGGGGATGTCAGTCCACGGTACAGCATTTGCCTGGCGTGTGTAAGGCCCTGGGTGTGATCACCAGCATGGAGAAGAGGAAGAGGAGGAAAGGCAGATGCTGGAGAGACGGCTCAATGGTTAAGAGCATTAGCTGCTGTTGCAAAGGACCTGGGCCCAGTTCCCAACACTCACACAGTGACTCATAATCATTTATAATTCCAGTTCTAGGGGATCTGACACCCTTTTCTGGCCTCTTCAGGAACTGCATGCATATGGTGCACATACACACATGCAGACAAAACACTCATACATATAAAACCAAATAAGGGGCTGGAGAGATGGCTCAGAGGTTAAGAGCACTGACTGCTCTTCCAGAGGTCCTGAGTTCAATTCCCAGCAACCACATGGTGGCTCACAACCATCTTTAATGAGATCTGGTGCCCTCTTCTGGCCTGCAGTCATACATGCTGTATACATAATAAATCTTAAAAAAAAAAAATCTTTAAAAAATAAAAAAATAAAAAAAAAATAAAACCAAATAAATCTTTGAAGAAGAGGAGAGGAGAAGGAAGAATACCAAATAATACTTGGATTGCATGTTAGAGCAAAAAGAGGCTTTGTCCTTTCCACTCACTGTTGTGAAACAGTGCTCGAGAGGCCTTGGAGGGTTTGAGCCAAGGAAACACGCCATGCGAGCAGTGGCCAAGAGGGCATGGTGGAAAGTTACTCACACCATGCAGGCATGGCATCCACATGGAAAGTTTTATTATTAAAGGGGAAAGGGAGAAGGGAAGGGAGAAAGGGAGGAGAGAGAGAGCATCGAGGTGTGCACCTTGCAGAGATGGAGAGAGGGAGAGAGAGAGATAGGAAGAAAGAGGAGGAGGAGAGTTTTTTTCCTCTTAATGGGGGTTTTATGTAAGAAGACATCAGGACGCTGGGCGGGTCCCCAAGGGGAAGTTCAGAATGCTAACACTCACAAGAATCACACTCCAGAGAGAAGAAACAAGCTCCCAAGCCCCTCCTGCTGCTCACTGGCCATTTTCCCTCTTTGGTCAGAAATATAAGCAGATATTACATCAGCTGCAAGTGGTCCTAGCTGCCCGTAGCTACTCTGCCACAAGAGACGGAGGCTCTGGAGCTGAGAATCCATCCACGGGGAAGCAGAATGCATCAGCACTGCACAGCGCTGCAGCCTGCCCCGTGGTGCACCTGTGCCCCGATGACATCACAGGCAGGATGCAGGGGCTGGCTGCACCTGAATTGTGACATCAGCAAAACCTGGGCCGTCCTCAAAGAAAGGGCATCTGGATAGGAAAACCATGAAACAGCAGCCACAGGGAAAAGTGAGAAGGTGGCAATCATCAGTCCCCAGGTAGGACACGAGGTGACAGATGGGGGACACTCTCAGCAGCTGGTGAGTAAGGTTCAGGCCAGGTCTTGGTACCTGAGTATCTGTGGGTCTTTCCTTTTTGGCACAGGACAGCAACTATCGGACTCTCGCTGACATGCCGATGGTCTCACGTGAGTTCAAGTTTCTGACCTCCCTTCCTGAGTGCCAAGGAAGTGGCCCCTTCCCCGTGTCACCCTGTCCTTCCTTCTGCCCTTACTCTGTCTTATCCCTAACTGAGGCTGAGACCAGGAAATAGGATTCTCATGTCCATCCCCATGGAGACTGGCTGATGACACAGCCCTAGTACCCCATGGTCAGGCAGCCGCTTCTGAGAGAAAAATGCTGTGAAAAGGAGCAGGCCCATGGTGTAAAGAGCATGCCCCTGGTGTGCAAGACCATGTCCCTGGTGCAAAGGGACATGCCCTGCTCCCCGCCCCCTGCTATGCCTGGATTTTTCTCTGTCTTCTCAGGATCAGGTCAGGACCAAGTCCCCTTGCAGCTCCCTCCCCAGTCCTCCAGAGCTTCTCAAATGCAGCTCCTGATGAGCAACAACAGTCAATGCATGTTGGAAGAACAAGTCCTCTGTCCCATTTGCCTGGAGGTGTTCCGAAACCCTGTCACCACCGCCTGTGGCCATAACTTCTGCATGACTTGCCTCCAGAGTTTCTGGGACCACCAGGCTGCCATCGGGGAGACATACTATTGCCCCCAGTGCAGAGAGGCCTTTCCCACTAGGCCCCGCCTCTGCAAGAATGTCATCCTTGGGGAGATGGTGGCTTGCTTCACCCAGGCCAAGGGCCAGACCTCAGGGCCCTTGTGGAACCTGGCTGGCCCCACAGATGTGCCCTGTGACTTCTGCTCCCCACAAAAGCTGAGGTCAGTCAAGTCATGCCTGCAATGCATGGCTTCCTTATGCGAGAAACACCTGCGCAGCCACTTTGAGGACCAGTTGTTCCAGGACCACCAGCTGCTGGAGCCCGTGTGGGACCTCAAGAACCGCCTGTGCCGCAAACACCGCAAGCTTCGGCAGCTGTACTGCCGCACGGAGGGCAGCTGCGTGTGCGGAACCTGCCTGCTGGAGGAGCACAAGAACCATGACACCACCCCGCTGGAGGATGAGCGGGCCCGCAAGGAGGTGAGGAGCGGTGAGGAGGAGGGTGCTCCAGGTTCTCGGAGGCTGGCACATTTCCCTGGAGGAAGGCAACACAGCTGGACCCAGGCTTAACAGCACCAAATACTGGAGATTCGAAGGCAGGCGTTTGAGAGCCCAGGCAACGTAAGCGACAGGAGAACCCATCTCAAAAGACAGATAGGCAAGGCCTGTGAAATGGGTCAGAGGGTAAAGGTGCTGTCTACCCTGATGATCTAAGTTCCATCCTCAGAACCTGCATTTAAGTGCCAGGAGAGCTGGTTGTGATGATGCATGCCTTTAATGCCACCATTTGGGAAGTAGAGGCCAGCCTGGTCTACATAGTGAATTTCAGGACAGCCAGAGAACTACATAGTGAGACTATGTCTCCAAAAAAAAAAAATTAAAAAAAATTAAAAAAAAAAAGTCTGGTGGTGGTGCACACCTTTAATCACAGCACTCAGGAGGCAGAGGCAGGTGGATCTCTGAGTTGAAGCCAGCCTAGGCTACAGAGAGAGTTCCAGGACAGCCAGGGCTACAGAGAGAAACCCTACCTAAAAAAAAAAAAAAGAGTGAAAAAAAGATGAGCCCCGACATGCATATGTGAGCCTTGGCATGCACCTATACCCCACAGTTATAAGTTTTCTAAGTTAGGCAGCTGCTGGCATGACGAGTCGTGTTACAGTATAGGAAGGAGATTAGGTTAACAAGGAAAGTACAGAACTGCATGTCAGAAGTCTCCGTCTATAGTGAACAACAGATGGTAATGGGGTAGGAAAGGTTGCTTACAGCAGTCTCCATTAAAGATGTATCCAGGAAACCTCTGTGACTTGCTTCTCTCAAGAAGCCATAGAAGGGGCAGCTGGAGAGACGGCTCAGCAGCTAGGAGCACTGGTTGCTCTTCTAGAGGACCTGGGTTTGATTCCCAGCACCCACATGGCGGCTCACAGCTGTAACTCCAGTTCCAGGGGGACCAGAAGCCCTCTTAGATGTGCATGCAGGAAAAACATCCATACACATAAAATAACAGATAAAATGTTTAAAAAGTAACTCCTCGGAAGAAACATCAATCCCTTCCTAACTCTTCCCGTTGTCTTTCTTTAGTTTTCGTTGAAGCAGTCTTCCCTACCCCTTCACCTTGTCTAGCTCACTAGAGGGAACCCTGTGACCACTTCATTAAGCAACACTCCTAGGACCCTATGTGATTGTGTTCGCTGCAGTCTCAAGAGAAGGAGGTGAACGCTCTAGCAGCTGGCACAGCTTCTGAGAAATGAGCCTTCTAACAGGTTGCGCAGGAACAGGTTATTGTGAAAGCAAAAGCAAGCATTTAAAAAAAAAGTTTATTTCAACATTATCAAGATTTAAACACAATGCATACACCCCTGTAATCTGTTTCCAACACTCAGGAGGCTGAAACAGGAAGATGGCTTTGAGTTTAAGGTTAGCCTGGTCTATGTAGCTAGTTTCAAGCCAACTAGGCCTACATAGTAGGACCCCCATTTCAGTGGTTAAAAGACCTGGGTTCTGTTCCCAATACCTACATGGTGGCTTACATCTCCACAGCCAGCAGGCACACACAGAGTGCACAGACATTCCATCTAGGTAAAAACACCCATACACATAAAAAATAATAATCAAATAAAACAAAACTGGGCATACCTGAAGCACTAGCCCTTAAATGGCTTAGGCAAAAGGACCCCAAGTTCAAGGTCAGCTTTTACGGGCTACATAAAATAAGCTCTGCCGCCCCCAAATAAAAACCAGACTGGGGAACTGGCTCAGTAAGAAAAGCGCTTGTTTTTATAGGCATGAGAACCTGAGTTCAGCCCCCATGTACAAACAGCCAGGCATGGTGGTGCACTGGAGACGCAGAGGCGTGCCGGCCGGCTAATCTAGCTGAATCAATGAGCTCTAGGTTCAGTGAGAGACTCTGCTACAGAAAAAGAGGGGGGAGGGGCTGGAGAGATGACGCAGCACTTAAGAACACTGTCCAGCACCATAACCTCTGTAACTCCAGTTCCAGATCTGACACCAGGCACACACACATGTGGTGCATCTACATGCATGCAGGCAAAACACCCATTTATTGTGTGTATATATATATATATATATATACACACACACACACACAATACAATACAAACACCCATACACATACAATGTATATATTTATTGTACATATATATATACACAATACAATACAATACACCCATACACACACAATGTATATATTTATTGTACATATATATATACAATACAATACAATACAAAACACCCATACACATACAATGTATATATTTATTGTATGTATATATATAATACAATACAATACAAAACACACATACAATGTATATATTTATTGGTTTTTCAAGACAGGGTTTCTCTGTGTAGCCCTGGCTGTCCTGGAACTCACTCTGTGGACCAGGCTGGCATCGAACTCACAGAGATCCACCTGGCTCTGTCTCACAGCTTTTTTTTTTTTTTTTTTTCTAAGAAAGAAAATACAGCAGCAAGTGATTGAGGGAAATAACTAATGTTGGCCTCTGGTTTCCACATATACATGTACCTGTGCACACAGGTAGACTCACACACAAACACATGTATACACACACACACACACACACACACACACACACACACACACACACAAACTGCAGCTTAAGGTAACTTCCTCTTCTCTTTCTTCTGTTCCTACCAGTCCCTTCCTTTCGAGGGCAGAGTCTCCAGTAGCCTAGTCTGGTCTTGAACTCCCTATAAGGTTGAAGATACTCCTGTCTACACTTCCTCAGCACCTGGTTTTTTGCTCTTCTGCTTTCGAATTTTAATATGTATGTATTTTTTTTTTTAGAAGTGAGCTCCTTAGATTTTAGCTAGCCCATCAGGTACATTTGATAGCCCTGCTGTCCTCACATAACCAACCATCATCAGTCTGGTAAGAACAGGAACTTACATCAGAAAAACAAAAACAATGGCATCACTATACACATAATTTAGTTCAAATGACCGATGTTTCACTGTGAGCCACTGTGAAGCCCTGCCTGGACTTACAGGCTGGCCAGCACCATCTTCCTTCCCTATAGGAACTTGCCAAAGCACTATTCTCCCTGTTCTAATACAAGTACCTGTGGGCGTATGGAGCTAAGCAGCATCGCCCCGGGGTGCCCAGGAGTGTGGTTTCACCACTTCCTACCTAGCTCGCCATTGAACCCTTCCCAGCCCCTTCCAGCATCCTGAAGTCCTGTGGACATCACTTTTAGGAGCAAAGAAACTGATTCCTATGAATGAGGAAGCAGATTCTGGGGCAGTGAAAGAACAAAAATGTCACTGTGTGTCATGACATGGGTGTGTGGGTTCACGAGGATCCGTGGAAAGAAGACTCAGAGGCATCTTAAGAATGAATATAGCCTTTCATGGCTGCAGGGGGGTCCAGCCTTGAAGGACTGAAGCACTATCCCTTTGCCTAGGGCATTTTTATTTCTTTCTATTTACAGTTTAGCCAGTTAATTTCCATACCTTCAAAGCAACCTAAAAGGAGCTCCCAGAGACAAAATGCCAAGTGCAAATTACTTGATTTCTCGGGTACCACGGTTTTTCGGGTTTCCTGAACCAAGTTTTTGCCTAGGCCTTTGAGACTCTGTGATCCTTGACTCTTAGACAAGATTCACATAGGGTGATAAGAGAAACAAAAAGTGTAGTTAAACAAAGGAAGGATTGGGGCTAGGTGCTGCTCTCTGGAGCCAGGCCAGGAGCTCAGCAGGAATGCACTACACAAAAGCCAGCGTAAATGACATCTGCCCTTCAGCCCTGGTCTTAGGCTCACGGAAGCCTGTGAACACAAGGGGTCTATCTCTTCCTGGATTGGCTCTTCCTCTGCCCCTCACTCGCTTCTGCCCTACCACCACACGTTCCAGGTGGAAGTTCGGAAGATTCAGGCCAGTGTGGAAAACCAGATGCTCATCATCGCCTCTGACAGCCAGAAGCACCAGGGACGAGTAAGCTTTCTCTCGGTAAGGCGTCCTGGTAGCTCATGGGACCTCCCAGAAACTGAAGGGGATCATGGGGAGGGAGGGGATGCCTGGCTTGGTTTTGGACCCGGGAGAGTTGGGTGTAGGATTGGAATTCAGGGATGTCCCCCTACACACCCACCCCAGAAACTGATTCAGACAGTGCGAGATGAGGTGAACAACTGCTTCTCAGAGATCCTTCATGAGATTAAACAGCTGCAGATAAAGGTCTTGGATTTTGTGGAGAAAGAGGAGGTGACTGCCATGAGAAAGCTGGGCAACTCTATCCAGCAAAGCCACAGCCGGCTCCTGAAGTTGGAGGGGGACAGCGTCTGGCTCCAGAGCCTGCTCACCAACAGGAGCGATGAGCAGTTCCTACAGGCAAGACCCCTCTTCCCTCCACTACACACACACA
>CABHPR010130513.1:0-17161 GCA_902168415.1 Peromyscus melanophrys
TGCTTGTTCAGGCTGCTGTTAATGTATCCTAACCAAAATTACTAGATACTAGGACACAAGAATGTGTTACATGTTATTTGGTGTGTTTATAATCATTTAAAAGTAAAACTTTGTCTTGCCTTTCAAAAAAAATAATTCATATCATTTTAGCCTCAATTATGCTTTGGACTGAGAGCAACACCATACTCTAGGGCTGTATAAACCTCTGTGTCCACATAAAATGGGCCTCATAAATATGTTCTTAAGTCTCTGAAGGTCTAAGTGATCTGTGCTTAAAGTTTGTGGGTAGTTATGCATGGTTATTGACATTTCAGACTTCGTAGACATTTCAGTGGGAGTGTCCTGGACCTGAATTCTGCCTTGGAGTTGTTTCTTACTAAACAATTTCTTAGATAAGAAAAGAGAAATGAGAAACAGCTTTGATTTGATCACTGTGATTCCTGATACTTCTTCTTAAAACTTCTTTATAATTAATTTTTTTTAATTGTTTTTGTAGTTCTGTTGTTTTGTGTACTGTTTTGTTTTATTTGTTTGTTTGTTTCTGAGATAGAATCTCTCTATATAGCCCCGACTAGCTTGGTACTTGCTCTGTAGACAATGCCAACTTCCAACTTATAGAGTACTGAGGTTTTAAATGGTGTCTCAAACACTTAGCTATATTGTTTTAGCAACGTTTTTCATTTGTGCCAAACCAATAAGTCAGGAAGCATATTTTCTATGTTGTATGTGAATACAGATACAATTGAGTTAGTGTTAGGATATTTAAGGAGCTACCTGAGGAGTTGGGTGATTCTCAAAAAGGCTCCATGAAACTTTAAATACTATTCTTTCAGCAGGCAATCACAAACTTCATGTTACTACAGAAGAGAGACTTGGAGCTGTAATTGTTAATAAAAGATGAATGCTAGTGGCAGTTTATAAGTGAATCAAAACCAAAGGGTAAATTGAAAACAATAAATGTTTTAAGATAATCCAATCTATCTCAAATACATATCCTGAATTCAAGATCATACTGAACTAATACCACAAAGTTAATATTAACATAATTAAAATGTGATTGTTCTTCTTCTGTTGTTCCCAAGAAAGTTTTTAAACCCATCTCAATAAAACTCCGATGGACACTTCCAACACATGATTCTTAGTTCCCTCTGGTAAACTTTCCTTAACTAGACAAGGCATAGCTCTCTTCCACTCCTTTGTTAACAGATTACCCATTCTTTTCTGTGGTTTCTTCTTCTTTCTTTTTAAAGTGTTCTAAGGCAAATATTGTAGATGGATTTTTCTTTCAGCTACCAGCTCCCAAATAATGACAGAGACTTCTTATTAACTATGAAATTTTGGCCTTAGCTTAGGCTTGTCCCACTAACTATTATAACTTAACCCATTTCTACTAATCTGTGTCTTGTCATGTACTGCCCACCCTAATTCTTCCATGTCTCCCCCTGTCCATTTGGCTGATGACTTCACATTTTTCTTCTCTGAGTCCTCTCTGTCCCTGGAAGTCCTGCAAAACTTCTGCCTGTCTTACTATTTGCCATTCAGTATTTCATTAAATCAATCAGAAGGCACCTTGGCAAAGACACACCTTCACAGTGTAAACAAATATTATACAATATTTCCCCCTTTGTGTCTAAATAAAAAGAAAATTTTTTAACTCTAACAGTAAAACTATATACAACAAGAAAAAATACCAGATAAGAATTACATTCACAAAGTCCAGTCTACTTGCATTTGGTATATTTGGAGAAAATACTCTATTATCTTTCTTGTCTTGTTGAATTTAAAGTTTTATACATGAACCATTTTCTATTCTAACTCATATTACTAACTGAAAACTATCCTGTTAGACCTCAAAACATCTTCTTAGATAAACAATTTAAGCTATTATGTCTCTCAATCTTATACATTTTATACCTTTTTTTCTGAGGTCCTTTTGTGAATTTAGTAGCAAAGAAAATTGTAATTATAACTATCTCATTTTCAACTCCATCAGATATCCAAGAAGGATATATTATTATCATATATATAATATTATTGCTTACTCAAGTAAGTAGGAAGTGCAGAGTAAGCAAATTCCAAAAGCTTAGAAATAACAAAACAGCTGGCTGTCTGGACTGTCACACAACTTTCTTCTGAAATGTAGGACATTCATCTTCAGCCCACAGGGCTAGAATCTTTGGCAGACCTTTCTGTGAAAAAGGAATTTTGAAGGACTATCCTCCTTGGTCTTGGCAAACTTTGGCCATTGCCTTCTTTTGTGTTCTGCTTGTCCAGTTTGGAGAGAATTCTGTCAACAGTCAAGAAAAGGTCAGTTTCTTGCCTAGATGTCTAGCTTTGCCACACAGAAAGGAGGTTCTTTGATGTCCATCATCCTTTTTTTTTTGAAGTTTATCGGTGCTACCAGGAGCAGACATGTCTCAGTATCATGAAAAGCTTTAGTTATTAAAACATCTTAAATGCCATATTCTGCAGGTGTTTGAAAACCATCTATCTATCTAAAATATATCTCTGTATGACCTTGAAAACACATCTAACATGACAGTAAGTTTGATTGTTATTGATGACTACTATCATATATCTCTATATGATTCTAAATAGTTTTTAAGTACGAGAACTTTACATTACATTTTTAAATGAGCTGTATAGATATGATGCCTTAAACAACAGTAGAAACATTTATACAATATAACAAAAATTACCTTAAATTTGGGTCAATATACAAAACTCCATACCAAAGTAAAATATTTGAACTAGTGGTTGTTCAAAAGTATACTAAACTATACCTTTTATGCCATCTTTTCTATATCATATCTCCCCTTTTTACCTTCAGAAAGAGATCCTTGACTTTAATCTCCTTTGTTAGGTTTTCTTTTTTTGCCTGACCATTACTAAAAACAACTTGTAACCCGCCCCCCCAAATGATAACAAACATCTATAACCCACCAAATGACCAAAAACCACCCACTACAAGTCTTGGGAATGTGAGCATTATGTTCTCTAGATTGCTTCCTGTTGTCTGGGGGTGAAGTGGCATCTTTAGGGGACCATGAGAAAATTGGGCTAATGATGAAGTCCTGGAGAGCTAACTGTATTATTTGCTGCCCAGTCTCTGTGTGATAGGAATGTGTATAGCCTATCTGAAGTCTTGGATGGAGAGTCTGTGAGGCTGTACCATCTCAGCTAGCAGTTTTGAAGTCATACTTGATGCAGAATTTTAAAGAAACAGCAACAAAGGCTTTCTATGAGGCTAGATCACCTCATAGAAAAAAATAAAAACCTTAAAAATCTTAAAATAAAAGATTCTAAAGACAGTTTTTCTGTTAAGAAAAGGAGTAACAAAGAAAAATAATGTTATACATATTTTTACCAATGAACACTGTTATAAGGTTAGTAACAGATTTAATTTCTGTGTAGTTTTAGATCTCTTCAGCACATCAGAATCCTTTTTGTTGTATGTATGCTTTCAGGATTACAGAGGTTATGAAACTAAGGCCACAGCCATTAATTAAGCACCTTATCCAAATACACTGAGAATATTGGGTTCAAGCTACCTCTTGAATGTTTAACTTGAGTTTAGAAAAATTATTGGTTTTCAACTGCTCTCAAACAGACCGTATTTTTTATAATATACGTTATCTAAAGAAGGACATGAATATTTTGTCTGGTTCATGGTTTTTGTTTTTAATCGATGTAACTCATTCTCATTAACAGTTTGGGAGTTGAACCAGGGTAACCATTCTGAAACTTCTTTTATTTTAAGCCTGAACTTTTTGCTTAGATCCTGCTATATGTTTGTGTTTCTTTGACAGAAATGGATCAAAAGTGTGGTAGGATATGCAAAATAAAAACAGAAAACAATGCATTAAGCTGGTACTGCATGATTGCTTGAACTCTAGGGCACATAAACTACAAGCAATGGCAGATTTATGCCATTAAGTAGGTATAATGAGGATCTTGTGGTTAGAATTTCTGCCTTTTCATGTGACTGGAAGCATAGTTATGCAAATATTTCAAGTTTCAGTTCTTTCACTGATAACATAAGAATGGAGTTAGAATATGCATTAGAGTTCTCCCCATCATTAGCCCTTCTGTGCTTCTTTTTCTCAGCTTGTCTAAAGAAGTGCGGCTGAATTTTATAAATGATCATTATCATGAGCTGTACTATGAAAGTTATGTATTTGGCAGTTTAAAGGTTACTATGATCTAATAATACAGAGGGTAAAATTAAGCCTTGACTGAAAGCAGTTAGGTACACAAATTCGAGGTACTGCCGCAAGCTTGAACAGATGTCTGAGAAGTTAGCTGATTGTGTTTACTCATTCTAAATACGTTTACATAATGCATTATATGCTATTTTCTCCAGCATATTTGCATGGAAATGTATGGATAGCCCTGATTCTGCCATCTTTAATCATGCAAAACTGCCACCGGCTTCTGGTGAAATGATGTCCGTGTCAGTTGTGGTGGGATCCAACCAGGAGAAGGTCATTCAGTCACTGAAGCCAAGGGCTCTGTTGCTGCGCATGCGCAGTATGGTAGCCGTGCATGCAGAGGACAGTTGGCAGGAACTCCAAAGGTCTGGACAGAGTTTCACAAGAGAACTTGTGAGAGAACGTACTCAGGAATATTTCTAAAGCTAAATTTCTGTTTGTGCCAGACTACATGTGTCAAAGTCAGATAACAACTTTCTAGAATCCATCTTTAGTAAAATGTCTTTCATCTGTTAGTTTTGCAATCTTTTCTCTATATCCCAGCTTGATTTAATTTTTTATTGCTTTTTAAAGAAATGCTTAATGTGGATGTTTATAACAACTTAAATCAACAATATTTATCAAAGACACAGTCTGAAAAAGTATCTTCAAGGGCCATAATTAAACAATATATATAAAGATAAGACTATAATTTTTAAATACTGTCTTTAAAATTGTGTGTGTGTGTTTGTGTGTGTGTGTGTGTGTGTGTGTATCTGTGTGTGTGTGTCTGTGTGTCTGTGTGTGTGTGTGTGTTCAGAAATGCACATGCAATGGCATGCTTGTGCTTGTGATGGTTAGAAGAAAATCTGTGGGGTTAGTTTTCTTCTTTACCCTGCAGGTCCTTGGGATTGATCTAAGGGTCAGACATGGAGGCAAGTGCCTTTCTATGAGCTATCTTTGTGGGCCTGTAATACAAAAGTTCTATTACTGTCCTACAATTAGGACACATGCAGTGTACCTCCATGCATTTCAACCTCAGTAGTTCAGAAATCTTCACTTGGAGGACATCAAAATATTAAAATGGTTATCTCTCTTGTATGTATAAAACATTTGTTGTAAATAATGCATTCATTTTTTCCTGACAGCTTAATATTATTACAGTAGTGGTATTTTCTGCCTCTTCATTAACACTTTTTGATAGTTAAGCAATTTGTATATGCTGTGTAATAATAATTTTAAAGTTTTTTCTTTTTTTTCAGAATTTTAATGACTTCTCAGAGCTAGTAATTTGAACTTGCTATATAATTTTTCAGCTTCCAAAATTATATGAGCCAATTTTTAAGTAAGCCTCTTTTCATATTTCTTTTTTTTTTTGGTTTTTCGAGACAGGGTTTCTCTGTGTAGCTTTGTGCCTTTCCTGGAGCTCACTTGGTAGCCCAGGCTGGCCTTGAACTCACAGAGATCCGCCTGGCTCTGCCTCCCGAGTGCTGGGATTAAAGGCGTGCGCCACCAACACCCGGCCTCTTTTCATATTTCTATAAGTTGATGTATATAGATCTGTTTAAAATGTTTTATTGTTTTTTAAACATATTTTTCTTTTATTCTTTTTGCATTAGATGTGATGGACCACAATAATTTGCTCATATTTGATCAACATCATGAAATAGATTAATGTCTACTAGAAAATACTTGCATATAACAATGCTAAGATTAAAGACCATAAAGATGTTTGTGGATAGAGACCTTTGCCACCAGATCTGAATACAAGAATTAGATTCCCTGATTTCATATGGTGGAATGAGAAAACTGATTTCTGTAAGTTGTCCTCTGACCTCCACTAAATACTGTCGCATACATTCCTACACACACACACACACACACACACACACACACACCACATGCACAGTGATGGTTGGTTTTCATTGTCCATTTGACACAAACCGGAGTCACCTAGAAGAAGAGACTCTCAGAAAGCCTGTCAAGGATTATCTCTACTATATTCATCACTATGGGAAGATCCAGTAACAGGTTGACAATAACATTCCCTCTTCCTCCTCAGCTTATGGATCCTAGACTGTATACATTTAGAGAAGGGGGCTTAGCCCTTCCTCGGGTGCATGAATTCCTTCATTGCTTTCTTTTTTCTGATATAGATGTGTTATGATCAGTTGCTACAAACTCCTTCTGACTTCATTTAACCACAGTGATAAAATATGAACTAAAACAAAGTTTTTCTCCTTAACTAAGGCCAGGGTATTCTATCACAACAACAGAAAAGTAAAAGGATACAAAACAAACAAAATACTAAGAAATGACCTAATGAGCATACACAAATTATTGGTTATTTAATTATAAAGGCCATACTAAATATAACTCTTTAATTCCTACCCAGAAGTTTTCCTACCATGGCACATGAAATTCAAAGCCAATGAGGTCCAGAAAGTCTATACAGAATTTAAAGCAGTCTTCTTAGTTAATAAGACCCATTTTATCTTTACTCCATACAGTAAAATCTCCCATTTGTTTTGTACTCTTTTAACAACAACAACAAAATGCACATTAAATACACAATATAATCAATAATAATTGACCACAAATCTGAACTGTGTTTCGTATAGACACTTAATCAAAAATGGTGGATGAAGGACTGGAGAGATGAATCAGCAGTAAAGAACACAGGCTGCTATTCCAAAATATTGGGCTCCAATTTCCAGAATCCACATGGTGTCTCCCAACCATCCATAAGTCAAGTTTCTTGGTAACTGATGCCCTTCTTTGGCCTCTTCAGGCACACATTATTGTGTGAGGCAGAGAAAAAATGACATTAAAAAACCTTACATATAAAAGAAAATTATTTAAAAACAGAATAGGGAGCTGGCGATGGTGGCGCATGCCTTTAATCCCATCACTCGGGAGGCAGAGGCAGTCAGATCTCTGTGAGTTCGAGGCCAACCTGGGCTACAGAGTGAGTTCCAGAAAAGGCTCCAAAAGCTACACAGAGAAACCTTGTCTCAAAAAAAAAAACAAACAAAAACAAAACCAACAACAAAACAAACAAAAACAGAATAGGGTTAAATATAATTTAATTATAAACAATTGAATAGTGCATCACTCTAACAGTAACAATATATTGTGTTGAAATTTAACAAAACATATATAGTTTACTATTAGATTGTTTTTGTAAACAAAACTATATTTCTGTCCATAAGTGATGTAAAAGGAGACAGAGGAATAATTCTACTCTAATGATAAAGAAATCATATTTCCTTCTTAAACTGTATTGATGAAATATTAATGCTTTTACAATATAAGGTGGTATGATAATAACTGAGTTTGTCTATGCATACCAAAAACATAAAATACTATAGAATTCAAATAATTCCATTGCATAGGAAACTATCAGATACAACCAAATTAACTGTGTATCTGCCTTGTGTCACTCATACATCCACTTCAAACTAGATTATGTAAGGCTGAAAAAAAAAAAAACAGCTAACAGTTAGTCCCAAGTTTCTCACATTCCAAAGATCATTGGACCTTATCACTTAAATAAACAGGTGAAATGCTGTTTTAGCTACAATATGTCCAAGGAAGTTTATATAATAAAAATTTTATTGATGGCTTTCAGGTTTAGAGAGTGAGTCCCTGACCATCATGGTGGGGATCATGGTAGCAGACATGAAGGCAGGATGCTGGAGTGATAGCTGAGAAATTATGTCCTGAGCTGCAAGCATCATGCAGATAGCTCTAACTCTTGAATAGTGTAGGCCTTTGAAAACTTCAAAGCCCACTACCAGTGACATAACTCCTCCAACAAGGCCACATCCCCAAATCCTTTCTAAACTGTTCTACCAAATGTGAAGCAAACATTCAAATATATGAGGCTATAGTTACCATTCCCATTCAAATCACCACAGAATCTGACATCTAGAGTGGAACATATGTCTTAGTGCTGTATCAAGTAAATTCAATATGATTTATTAGTGGTTTTTTTTTTTACATAAACAGCTTATAAGAAAATGGCTTGAATTAATATGTGTCCTATTTCTATTTCTATTGCTTTGATAAAAACAATAACCAAAAGAAACCTGGGGAGAAATGGTGCATTTCACTTTACTGTTTACATCCATCTGCAAAAGCCAAGGCAGAAATTAAAAGTAGAAACCTGGAGGCAGATATTAAAGCGGAGACCATGGAGGAGCACTATTATTGACTGGCTCTCCATGGTTTGTTCATCTTCTTTTGTTATACATGCCAGAACCACCTGCCCAGGAGTGGCACCAACCACAATTGCCTAGGTCATCCCACCTCAGTCAGTAATTAAGAAAATGTCTCATAGGCCTAACTACAGGTCAATGTGATAGGAGCATTTTCTCAATTGATTTTCCTTCTTCCCAGATGACTCTCTAGATTGTGTGCTGAGGGGAAAAAAATTAAGCAGCACAATATGATACCTTGGGAGCATCTAAATTCTTGTTGCTCTGTTACAGAGTATTCCTGATTATTTCATTTTTTCCACACTGTTTTATAGAAGAATGTATTCTTTTTGCTTTAAATAGTTTAGAAAGCCATTACAGAGAAAGAATTTTAGGCACTGGAGTTATTTCATGAAGATTTCAGCAAAAAGAACAGATAAATATACATGAGAATAAAAATTAAGCTAGATTTTAAGGGAAATGGAGCAGAATGTAGAACAGTTTTGTAAGGGCAAGTAGGTCTTGTAGGGTACAATTTTAATCTAGCTCTTGGAAGACTGAGCCACAAGGATTGCCATGAGCTTGAGGCAAGCATGGGCTATGTACTGAGTTTGCAACCATCCTAAGCTACAGAGTGAGGCCCTGCCCCCAAACAACTAACAAAAATGGGGGAGTTAGGGAGAAAGAGAGAGAAAGAATATGAAGCAGTATCATACAAAGTGAAAATAAACAAGACAGAAGACAAAATATTTCTATTTTGAATTTTGTTTGCAAAACATAATGTAAGCAAATATGATGGACAGTTCCAGTATTGAACTTACTTTATTTCTATAACATAATTTCTTCAAAAATTCTTTTTCACATACTTTCTTCTTAGTTTAGAATAATAAGTAGACTTTTAAAAACTAAAATGAAGCATTACATTTTACTATTTCCTGAGTTTGGTCCTGATGATGTGGCCTTGGACTGTGTATCACACCTGGTTGAATACAGGTGTGAAGTTTGATGAAGTCCATCAGCCCTAATGTGGCATAGAAGACTCCCTCCAGGTCCTTCTTCAATGCGCCACTGATGTCTGCTGCTCAGGTTTCTGGGAACACTTTGCAGCCTAGGAGCATCAACATCTTTTTCTCTCAGATTTCCTGGTTTGGTATTTTGATTAACTTTCAATGAAAATTATAAAACACATAAACTTTCTTGTTTTTTTAATTGTGGTACTCAAAAATACTAGCATTTACTAGCTAGAAGCCTTTGAGAATCTCTATACAAGTTAATTTATTTCCTTTCTGTATTTTCTCTGCACCATGTCTTTGGTTACTGCTACATCATCAGTTTTACGGTATTGCAAGGTCAGATTTTTATTGTTTTGTTCAAATGCTGAATAATGGATTTGTGAGAACCTTCTTTTGCCTGGGAGCAATATTTTGTGATGTGTATTCCTCATCTGTCAATCTCTTTGGTTTAGGATGTGTGGGAGGGTGTAGCATGAATCTTTAAAAGTCTTATTAATAAAATCAAACCTGAGGCCAGTTATTGGGGTGAACACTGGAAGGTCAGAGAGACAGAATAAGCCACAGCTATCTCACCTAGCCGGATCCTCAGCTGGTCTTGTTTCCTCAGACTGGATGCCCCGAGCCCTCATCCAGAATGGGTCTCAGCTGAACTGCTGCTAGAAGCCTGAAAGCTTAACCAGCCACATGCTTCTCCAGGCCAAAGGCTTCTCCAGGGCAAATGCCTCTCCAGGGCAAATGCCTCTCCAGGGCAAATGCCTCTAGTTTCTGGTCCTCACGCTTTCTACCACCACTCCCTGGGATTAAAGGTGTGGCTTTCTGGGATTAAAGGTGTGTATCATCGTGCCTGGCCGTTTCCAATGTGGCCTTGAACTCACAGAGATCCAGAGGGATTTCTGTCTCTGGAATGCTATAATTAAAGGCGTATGCTACCACTGCCTAACCTCTGTTTCACATTGTGGCTGTCCTGTTCTCTGACCCCAGATAAGTTTATTAGCATACACAATAGTTTGGGGAACACAATACCCCCACAGGAGGGTGCTGACTTAGCTTCTGACTTAGGTGCTGACTCACCTTGGCTCCCTCTGTGTAGTTTTATCTCAAACAACAGGAAGCTACAGTGGCTTCTTTCATAACTTTAGCATACATTCCATGTATGGACATTTGATAGCATACCAGGCTTATCTGATCTTATTATGATGAACCCACTCTGAATTTTTCAGGGGATAGTTCAGCTGGTTATTCTTTCCTGTTTGATAGTTTCAGCAAGAACCATCAACCAACAAAGCAATATATTTTATATTATATCAAACCCCAAACTCTTACTGTAGCATTCTAAAATTTTAATCTATTAAGTTGAATCACTGGATTCAGATTTCAAATATTTGGAACAAATATCAGATGCTTGAGGGCACAGAGCAACTTATATTATTTGAGTTAGAAGCTACAAACCATGCATGTCCTTTTATTTCTATTTTTACTGACAATAAGGTACAAAATCCATGTAATACCTTACTCTTGATTTGTTTGGTATGTGTTACAAATGACATTCTACCAATATGAGTGTAGCGACAGTGCTAATAATCTATATTTGTTCCACATATTATCTGCACAATATTTAATGTGGAAATGTCACGTTAAAAATTTAAGCTCGCCGGGCAGTGGTGGCACATGTCTTTAATCCCAGCACTCGGGAGGCAGAGGCAGTTGGATTTCTGTGAGTTCGAGGCCAGCCTGGGCTACAGAGTGAGTTCCAGGAAAGGCGAGAAGCTACCCAGAGAAACCCTGTCTCAAAAAACAAAACAAACAAACAAAAATAAGCTCTACAAATGCAAAATTAAATTTGTCAATGATTGTCAAATGAAGATGACAGAGAATATCTCTCTGTTCAATTCCCTCCATATTTCTAAATACATGAGTGGTGCTCATACTTTTTATGATTGATACTCTATTTCAAATTGCCTTACTTTCAGAAGCCATATTCCTAGATTATGCAAAAACAATTGAATGCTGTAATTTGCTTCTTTGCTCATTTACCCAATCAATAAATACCATCTTGGCATTTTCTATGACTCAGGCAATGTCCTGAGGATTAAGCATTAGGAATCAAAAATGACAAAACATAGCTCTTTTTTCTAGTGAAGGAACAGAACGTAAGTTAAATTAGTTGGTGTGTATGTATATGTTTAAGAAGAACAGACAACATGAATCATCTGTATGGTTAACTTTTAGTTTTAAATGATCATGACAATATAAATGGAAACTAAGTATTTTCATAAACTACAGAAGAAAATGATTCTTTTTATAATGTTAAATGGTGTTTTTTTGAGAGATGACCAAACATACAAGACTTATGAAAATTATTATATGAATTTTGACCATAAAGTAACAGGTTTATTTTTTTTTACATAAATCTTTTTTATTATGTTTCCTTTTGTTTCCCCCAAGCCCTGCAGTGTAACCCAGACTGGCTTGGAATACTCCTAATTTGGTCTCAAACATGAAGCATTCTCTCTGCCTCAGTATCCTAAGTACGAGAATTATGGACATGAGCTTTTATATCTGGGTTTCTGCACATCATTTTGATTGGCATGACTTGAGGCAAGGATTGTTAATAGCATTTAGTGAGTAACCCTCTACAGCAATGAGTCAACATTTTCTAAATAGTATGAGCAATAATATTTAAATAGCATGTTGTAAAAAGACAACATACGTTTTCTTTCAAACACAAGAATTTTGGGGTCTGGGTAGGCAAGAATGAGAGATCAGGAAAAGAGAATCATGAAGTATAAGCATATGAGGTGACTTATTTAACAAGATCACTATCTGCTGGGATATGATAAGAAGGTTGGATGATAATGGAAGAGGCTAACACCTACTTTACAGGCCATTGCAAGGAACTTGCCAAGGACTGATGAATGATAACTTGATCTTTACCATAGCAGATGGGTGATTGATTGTGTGTGAAGCTGTTATATTTGAAGGTAGAGAGAATAAAATTTAAATACTATAAGAACCGGTGACAGTGATCATCAGATTTGGTGATTTAACATTTGTTAAAAAAAAAAAAAAAAGTATAAATACCCAGTGCTGGATCTCATAATAGAAACTTAAGAAAATGAGAACCTTGAGATGCACAACTGTAATTTGAAATAAGAGAAGAATGCAGATAGATCCATGTGTCTCATCCTGCACAAAATTCAAGTCCAAGTGGATCAAAGACCAAAACATAAAAGCAAATATACTTAACCTGATAGAAGAGAAAGTTGGTTATATCCTTGAAAACGTTGGTGCAGGAGATTACTTTCTGAACAGAGCACCATTAGCACAGGCAGTAATATCAACAATTAATAAAGGGAACCTCATGAAAAAGAAAAGCCTCTATAAGGCAAAGGACACCATCAGTTAGACAAAGCAGCAGCCTACAAAATAGGAAAAGATTTTTACCAAATCCACAAGCAGTAGAAGACTAATATCCAAAATACAATAGGAACTCAAGAAACTAGATATAAAACAATCAAATCATTCAATTAAAAAATGGGGTACAGATCTAAACAGAGAATTCTTAATAGAGGAAACTCAAATGCCAGAGAACCACAAAGAAATTTTCAACATCCTTAGTCATCAGGGAAATGCAACTAAAATGATTCTGAGATTCCATCTTACCGTTATGAGAATGGATGAGATCAGTAACATAAGTGACAACTCATGGTAATGTGGATGTGGAGCAAGAAGAACATTCCTCCGTTGCTGGTAAAAGTACGAATTTTTTCAGCTACTATGGAAATCAATATGCTAGTTCCTCAGAAAAGTAGAAATTGATCTATCTCAATACAGAGCTATAGCACTCTTGGGCATATATCCAAAGGACACTCCATCCTACCACAAGAGCACTTTCTCAACTATGTTCATAGCAGCTTTATTCATAATAGCTAGGAACTGAAAACAACTGAGATGTTCCTCAACTGAAGAATGGATAATGCTATTATTGTACATTTCCACAAGGGAGTAATACTCAACTGTAATCATCCTGAGTGAAGTAACCCAGACTGAGAAAAAAATATGTCATATATTCACTTATAAGTGGATATTAGCTGTTAAGTAAATTATTATCAAGCTACAGTCTGTAGACCTAGAGAGGTTAGGTAAAGAGGAGGACTATAGTGGGCAAGCACGCATCTTCTGGGGAAGGAAAAATAGAGTAGATTTCATGGATGGACTGTGAGCTGGTGGGGACAAGATAAGGACCAAAGGGATCAAGTAGTGGGTGGGGATGTAATGGAGGGAGAGAGTGAAGAGACAGGTGGCTGGAGTGGGGGGCATTTGAGGATGATGTGGAAAGTTCCTGGAATCTATGAGGGTAATCCTAACGAGGACTCCTAGTAATGGCGGATACATAGTCTGAACTGACAATCACTTAAACCCAGGCAAAGGTCCCAGTGGCAAGTCTAGGTTGAAACTGATTAAGTTGTTGGCCGAGTGGATCCAATGAAACACCTAACAACCAGGCTGATGCCAGGATAGAAGATTGTTCTCTGAAAACTGACAGTGGGACCCCTTGATGAGGACAACATCTACACAGCTCATTGAATGTAGAAAGAACAAGCTGCTGCCTACATGGTGCCTTCACCCCTAAATTCTAGTCCCTTCAGTGAGGGAAGGTACTCTGCAGGCTATGGGAAGACAGACCAAGACAACAACGCAGCCACAAAACCTTTGACCTAAAATCTGTCTCCACTGAAAGATGTGCTGGGGAAATTGTGGCACAAACTTGTGGGAGTGGCCAGCTAAGATCTGGTTTAACTTGAGTCTCATGCCTAGAGAGGAAGCCCATTCCCTATACGTTCTGGATGGGCAGAAACCAGAGACTGGATAACCCAGAGACCTAGAGTAGAAACAAATATGACTGCTCAAATTAAAAAAAAAAATCAATGAAATGATTCCTAATTATATTCTGCTACACTCATTGCCTTGTCTAGCTGTCAGTAAAGAGGCTTCTTCTGGCAGCAGGTTGGAGCAAATGCAGAGACCCACAACCAGACATTATGCAGAGAGATAGTCTAGATTAGATTTATCCACTGGGTCCCTCCCCTTGGAGCTAGGGGAATCTTGAGGAAGTGGGGGAGGAGAGATTCTAATAGTCAGAGTGGACAGAAGACACCAGGAGAACGAGGCCCAAAGAATCAACTAAGCTTTGTGCATATGGGCTCACAGAGACTGAAGAGACTAACAAGGTACCTGCAGGGCTCTATATCAGGTCTTCTGTGTACATGTTATGGCTGTTAGCTTGGTGTTTTTGTGGGACTCCTAACTGTGGGAGCACATTGATGCTTTTACCTGTACTTAGGACTCTTTTCCTCTTGCTGGGTTGTCTTATCCAGCCTCAGTTTAAGGGCTTTGGCCTAGTCTTACTGTGTGTGTGTTTCTGTGTGTGTGTGTGTGTGTGTGTGTGTGTGTGTGTGTGTGTGAGAGAGAGAGAGAGAGAGAGAGAGAGAGAGAGAGAGAGAGAGAGAGAGAGAGAGAGAGAGAGAAAGAGAGGAGAGGGACAGAGACAGAGAGGGGGAGAGGGAGGGAGGGAGGGAGGGAGAGAGAGAGAGAGAGAGAGAGAGAGAGAGAGAGAGAGAGAGAGAGAGCGCGAGAGAGAGAGCCTGCAGGTTTGGTTATTGTTTCTTGGAGACCTGCTCTTTTTGAAGGGAATTGGAGTAGGGGATCTGGGAGAAGGGGGATGGTGGATGGGGGGTTCTGAGAGGAATGGAAGGAAGGAAAACTGGTTGAGATGTATTGTATGAGAGAAGAATCTATTTTCAATAAAATAATGATAATGGAAATAGAAAACTGATAGAGATTCTTCCACACAATAAAAATTGGCTAGCAGTCTGCTATTACCTGTTTATGCTGAATGCAGAGGATTGCCTTTTGGGAATATTTACACTTGTTTCTTATTTTTAGGGAGTATAAAACTCTTGGAGCTGTGGTTGTTCAGGGGATGACAAAAGACATCTGCATTGCCACTCCCTTGTGGCTTAGTCAATAACGCACTGCTGTCTTGGCTAGACTTGAATTTAGAAAGGATAAAATTTTCAACATTATCTTCCACAATATAACCTACTGATAATTTTATCATGTTATTCAGGTTCAATAAACTAATTAGACTATGTTTGAATCACCTTAGTGAAAGAAACAGATAACTTATGATAAAACTTGGTCAAAGCCTGATAATTTTCACTTAAATATGATCATCACTTCAAGTCTTCTCTCAGGTGTTGTTGATAAAAGGTTTTATCTTGACCCAGAGTTCTCTAACACAATCCCTTATGTACTTTTCTCCCATCTGCACTATTTAGCAATTCTGTTAAGGCAAATAATATCTGAACAATATTTTATGCCCTGTTCTCTATTTCAAAATGTGTACATATGAGAATCACATTTCTATTTTTTTTTTTACAATTGTGAACTTTTGTTTCATGAGAAAGGCAGTTGAGCTAAAGTGTGTGATGTTTCCCAGCTAGGATTTTAAGATCGCCTGGAGCAATCTGAATCCACTTGAGTTGCTTTGGGCTATTTTAGCAAATAATTTGATTCAATTTTATTTTACTTCCATAGCTTCTAGCCCTTTGCCTTAATGGCTGCACTTTAGGTGTTGAAGGGAGCATTTTGGTATTCAGCAGGGAAGAATATTTTACAAAATAAGATTAACAATTCTGATTTTCCTTCTTTTTCTCTCAATTAGGAGAGGTTATTGTTATGACTACAGATTCCAAGTACTTTTGCTTGTGTTGCTTTCGAGATAATCATCATTCCTTAACTTCCTCCGCATCTTACTGCATACTCCTTCTCTTCCTTAAAATCAGGCTACTGTTGTCTGGTAAGCGAAAACTCCAGGTACTTTTGCCAGTTTGTGCTTTGATAACAACAGCTGCTGTAACAGGCAAAATAGATGCCTCCCTAAATAGAGATTCTCCTTGCTAATTGGTTCTTCATTATTAAGTAACACAAAAAGCAAGAAAAATATTTTTAGATTGTACCAACATTTTCTTTGACAGTGTATATCATCTTCGTTGTCAAAATTGATTGGAAATGCAAACAAAGATTTATTTCACAATTTCACATAACTTGGCATGTTCAGTATAATTATTATTATATTATGATAAATATACCTAGCCTATTCTAGCATCAAAATTTTCACAATATGTAGAAAACAATCACAGGGAGATAATACATGTCAGTCTTAAAGTAAAAAAAAAAAAATCTGCTTTTCAAAATTAAATCCCAAAATGAAAACAGTAGTTAACAATCACCATGTTCTATTTATTCATTAAACTCTTTCCATAACTTGACTTGAACAGCTTACAATATGTCTCTTTATTACAGTTTTTCTATCTGTAAAACTGTATATGGATGCAATATTTCTTTGTTTAAACCCTTTTTGCCTTTCTGGCCCTTTAATGTTTTTAGTGGTTTGTGTATGTATGTGTCTGTGTTTCTTATGTTTTCTAAATTTGTTTGTTCATTTGGTTGCTAAAGAGAGATGTGTGTGGAGTAGGAAATTGGGATGGATATAGGAGAAGTAGACAGAGGGGAACCATGATCAGAATATAGTGTATGAAAATATTTTCAATGAAAATATACAGATGCTAATAATATACTCCTTGTCACTAAAGAGAGAAGTGTTAAGTACCCCATATGAATTTCCTTTAAACCTGAACATGCCTGTGTGTGTGTGTGTGTGTGTGTGTGTGTGTGTGTGTGTGTGTGTGTGTGT
>CABHPR010130513.1:17171-30547 GCA_902168415.1 Peromyscus melanophrys
TGTGTGTGTGTGTGTGTGTGTGTGTGTGTGTGTGTGTGTGTGTGTGTAAAATTCTTTGTTACCATTGTGTTACTCAATATTGGACTATTCCCACATATCTTAAATGCAGTTCTTCTAAGGCTCAGACGTACTTTTTTAACTAGAACAGTAACTGTATTTTCCTTTGTTGTACATAATGAAGTCACTACACTATTTTTAAAACTTAAATAAGCAGAAATCGAAGGTATGACGTGCGGCTAACAGCTAATATGCACTAAGGAGAGAGATGAATAACTGACTTGGTGGAAATGGTTGTCGGAGAGACTACATGCCTGTGTCATGTGTGTGATCTGCACTGAGTAAGAAATTACAGAAATCACCATGGTATGAAAACATGCATTAGAAGTGGAAACCAAGTCTGATACTTGGCTTTCATGAAGAAAATCAATTGTGCAAATGTAAAATTCTTTCTTACCGTTATACGAAATGTCATTATGTTGTTCATGTATTTTCATTACTTTTTTAAATGACATTTTGTTCTTCCTCTGAGAAGTACATGAAATATATTTTGATCATGCTAATCCCCTTTTTCCAACTCCTCCAATATCTAACCCCCATCCTCACCTCCCTAAGCAACTTCACATTTTTAATTCCATTTTCATATTTTATGTATAAAATATAGTTTTTGCTGCCTAACAACTCTTGGGAATAGAGCTTGTCCTGAAGTGTAGCTGTCCATCTAGGAGTCATATCATTAAAGAAAATTGATTCTTCCTGTCCCATCAGCTATCAAATACCAATAGCTCCTCAGCTGGTTATGGGATTCCATACCCACATTCTCCCATCCATGGGATTTTGTTTGACTTTGGCTTGTGAAGGTCTTGTGTATACTTTCACCATCATGATGCTTTAAGTTCAACTGTCTTGTTATATCTTGGAAATTCTGTTTCCTTGAAACTATCCTCAATCTCTGGATCCTAGAGTCTTTCTGCACCTTCTGTGAAGATCTCATAGATCAGGAGAGAGGGTTTGATATGTATATCCCATTTAAAGCAGAACAATCCACATTCCTGCTCATTTACAAGTTGAGGGTCTCTGTTTTAGTGGACATCTACTATAAATTTTCCAGTGTTCATGATTACTTTCTAAGAACTTGACAGTCACAACCATTTCTTCAGATTCCACGTACTTGAGTCCTCAACAGTGGAGAAATTGAGGTGGTGTACATCTAGAAGCTTCATCCCTACCGCCTAGCTTTCATGGTACTCATACTAATGTTGTTATCTTTTTGTTTAATATTATCTACAGTGACTGCCCCTTAAGCAAAGACCTTCTGCATAGGGTGAGGCCTGAGGGGATACTGTTCCCTCAGGCACTGACTCTTTCAAAGCTACTAAATCTACAGAACTCACCATCAATGGTTTAGGCGGAATTCTGCTCATTCAGAGAGGCTGGATAGCTAGTAGCTAACCTTCTCCCTTTGCTGACGTCTTCCAAAAATCCTAGAGTATTTCTCTCAGCCCTCAAAAAAAAAACAAAAAAAAAACAAAAAAAAAAACAACCTTGCTACACATGGTTCCTCCTTTCAGCTACTTGCTAACTCAGCCTTCTGCTTACAGGTTAATTTTATTTAATCAAACACATCTTTGAATTGTTAACAAAAGCAGTAGGAAAAATGCAACACAATTTAAAATAATATTCCCCAACATATTGTAGCTGCTACTCAAGCTACCAAAAGAGAAGAGCAACAATTAATCTCACCTGTCTGTGATCCAAGTGAACTAGAGAACTGGCATGACATGATATCCTCATTGGTACAACACTGTCATGGATATTAAAGAGCAAACAAGCATTAAAATTAGGTTCCATGAGATATAATCCTTCTGTGGCACAATTAATGGAGCCAAGACCATATGTAGATAAAGTCATAACCCTAAGGGGGAACATAATACTATTATTTGTCTAAATGGATATAATATTAAGATTAATTCTATGATATACTGTCATATTAATAGATCAGAAAATCTCTCAATCCTCATCATAAAGATTCTCCTTGTAGTAGATGACAGATAATTCATTTTCATTATTTTTTATTTTCATCTATATAGTAATATAAATCTTAGTCATGTATATTATTATGATTTTTTCATACATAAGCTGAATACTAATGGCTCATACTTTACTCACCAAGACATAAATTCTGCCCTAAATTAGAAACAAAAATGTCTAAATGACTTAGAGTTTCTAATAGTTATAGTAGATATGTTACCTATTGTTTCTAATATAACCTGCTGCTTCTAATTGGTATAAGTATTTTAGTATCCACTTAGTATCTTCTCCTTACTCATGTAAAATAAAATAAATGAAATTTCAAATATTTTTGAATAACAGGCTACCATTTCATTGAATATACCTACATTAAAAGTTATAAGCCAGGTCAGTTTTTACTATTAGTTTTAAATATATCAAAGTTTTTTTTTCTTCATTTGCAATGAATTGCATTAGATGTACTGAGAAATATAAATTAGAAAGGAAAGAATCCAAATGTGAATATTGTAGCAGGAAAACATTCATCATTCCTCCTTTCCTAATAGGGAGGCGAAGAGGGAATTAAGAAGTAGTGAAAGTGGGAAGGAATGAAAGATAAGCTGAAAAAACTGTTTTCAGAAGTCGCACCAATGCAAGGCAAACTAGAACCAGTACTGAGTCCACTCCAAGACCAGAGTGAGCTCTTGATCCTGGCACTGTCTTTCCAGGGTCTTTATTCTATTTTACTTTTATTATATGTTTCAAGTTTGATATGTGTAGTTATTTCCAGATGAGCGCAGGTGCCCATGGAGGGCAGAAGAATATCTCAGATCGCCTGGACCTGGTTACAGGGAATTCCGAACCCCCGACATAGATGTTGGAAACCAAATGCTAGCACTGCAAGAGTAACATTGCTCTTAAGTGCTGAGCCTTCCTAACAAACCCAAGGTTCACGCATGATTATGCAGAGGCCCCATGCTTCGTTGTGGTAGATGAATAGCTGAATTTTTATAATCCCTTAGTTCTTTTTAAGGCTCACCCTATAATTTTATTTTCATCCTATAAAGCCCTGGCTTTGTGTTGAAATGAGTATAGAACAGCAAACTAATTATCATCCTTTTACTAAATGGTAAATTAGATATATATTGATAACTTTATTAAGTCCCTAAGGGAAAGAAGGAAAAAATATCAGAAAGTAATTGAGAAGGAACTATAGATAAAACATAGAAAATAATAGGAAAAAAAAAGGTAATTGGGGTTTGAAGAAAAGCACTAAGCCAAGTCTGCAAAGTAATGTTAGTTGCCTTTCAATTATGAGATATTTCAGCTGTTGCTGGAGTCACCTCACTATTAGGTAAGAAATCCTTAAATGGAAAATTAGGGATGAAGGATAGAAGGAAGGGAGGGACGGAAAGAGTGAGGAAGAAAGAGAGGAAGGAAAGAAGGGGGGAATGAAGGAGGAATAAAGAAAGGGAGGAAGAAGTGCAGGAAGGAGGGAATAAGTGAGGGGAGGGAAGGAAGAAGAAAGGAAAGGTAGACAGCAAGGATGCTTTTAGATTCTCATCAAATAATGTGCAGAAATTTTAAAATAATTGATCGAATTTTGAATTTAAATATCTCATGTTCGTGTTTCTTTCTACAATACGAAAGGTGGGTTTCATAGTTTGGTCATGTGAGGACATGGGTAAGGGCATTGTCCACACCAGAGCTTGAAAGTAGAAACTGAAGTAGTTCACATGCTTCCCTCTAATTATTAAAGGAATTTTATATTTTCTTATACAGCCTCTGATACCAGTCTAAACAACACAAAAACCATTCCATAAGCTGCTAATTTTAAGAACTTTTATTTGTTTTTTTCCCCTTTAGCCTCATATAAGTTAGAATAGTATCATAATTTTATGATGGGAAGAAACTCAGGTTTACAAAGGTTAAATAACTTGATTATGAACACAGAATAAGACACTATAAAGGTGAGCTTTTTTTCTAAGCCTTTCTGTCTCTAAATAGAACACACATTTATTATCATGTATGAAGAGTAACATTTTTTTTGTGTCCTCAGTTCCTTCTTGCTTATTAAGTGACAACAGACACTGTAGTATGGTTAGTTGGTGAAGTAGTTCCTCTGAATACTTCACTTAATTCTTCATTCTAATTCGTTAGAAATCCTCCTTCTCATGTGTCCCTTTCTGTCTTTCACTCCTTTGCACTGTCCTTTTTTCTCTCGTCCTTGGCACTTTAGGCCAGGATTATCTTTTGAGTATTTTCGTTGTTTTCTCTCCACAATTATTACTTATGTGACCACTATTATACAATTTGGTTCACATAGAAGTGAAATCATTGCTTCTGTACAAAGACAAGTATTTAATTGTGGTCCACTTACCTTTCTTTAGGGTTCCATATAGCAAAAAAGAATTCTAAGAAGTTCACCCTGGTTCCTCCAAATGTCTGTAAGAAAACCGTGAAACTAGGTTTTCATTACTCCCAATACTATATGGTCATCATCCTCCTGCTATCAAGAATGAATACTAATTTGTACAAACAAATATAAAAACTAGGGAAATTTACCTCATGAGTCATCCACTCAGATTTCTTTGGTAATTTGATCTGTTTAGCCCATTACATAAGTGTTTTTCTTAAGGCACACAGATAAACTCTTCTTATACCTGAGAGGACTCAAGGAAATGTGATTTCACAATTATAATTTCTGACACATTTATCATTATAGCTACATGATAGAGTTTCTTTGTTGTTGGTTTTGTTGTTTGGCTGTTGATAAAATGAACCTCTTTATCAATAAATGTTGATAAAATAAGTCAAGATCATGACTTACATTAGCAGATCATTGTGACAGTGGCACACTTACCAAATCTAGAGAACCGTAGCCATTCTTGGTCTCCTCAGTACTCAGTAATGGTACTTTGGATGAGAATGAATCTGAGTGGCCCCATATCTGACATTAGCATGCATCCAAAAAAATAATTTTTGTTAATAGCCACACGACTTAGATAACTCCAGTTAGTTTATTTGCTGTGGTTAGTGTTTTATTTTAAAGAGCATGAAAACTCTTCTCATATATTTATAAACCACTTGCCATGACAATGTGAAGTCATCCCTCATTCTAACATGTAGTTTCTAGAAAATGAGAGGAATAATAGTAAATTTAGTGTGACATTTGACCTCAGTTAGCTGAGGGTATATAGTTTTTGAAATGATACATTCAGTATTCAACATGGGTATGCTAAAAGAACAAAAGAAGAATATTAGAACATTATTAGCAAAGATCAAATAGTTAACTGGGTGGAGAGACAGATTATATTATAAACCATTCACAACTATGTCTCTAGCTCAATTAATTTGGGTTCATTAAAAATATACTAAGAACAAATAGTAACACATTCCACAGACTGATATTCTGCTTTTATAACACACACACACACACACACACATACACACACACACACACACACACACACACACACACACACACTCCATACATGCATACTTATACTACATATGCATCTATGTTTCTGTTTATATTACATACAGAGATATACATACACACATGAGTGTGTGTGTGTGCCTGTGTATATGCACCTGGTCACAGTTAAAAAGGATGCCATATCTGTGACTCTTTCACATTCAGTGGTTTGTTTGTTTTGTTGCTGCAGTTTGATGGAATTGGAAACAAGAGATGTCACCTCCCTGACAGTTTCCCATGTATTTCTCAGCATTATTTGTGAATGAGGCTTGGAAGATGATAAAGGTTCCCACACTGGTCACAGGGTTCACAAATGAATAAAAAATCTGGAATTTTAGGCAGCATCCCTTACATTACAACAAATTTTCCTTAAAAAGAGGCATTCTCCATACTTACTCTTGATATTCTAAAATCTACCCAAATATTGAAGGTTATTTGACATACAATGCAATATTTTCAGTAATACATTCATTAAGCCAATGAGAATTTGTTTATAAATAAAACATTAACTTTGTTTTAGTGATAGATTTGCTTCTTAGAACCAAAGTAAATAAATATTAGAATGTGATGAGTTAATTAATTGAGTCTGTATAAAACAATTAAGTTGCACGTTAGACAGACCCAAATCCCAGACTTGTCAAATAAGAAACAGTGATTTGTGTCTGTGACCTTGAAATCTGAGGTCAGGATGTCAGAAGATCTAGGACCTGGGAAGGCTTCCTTTCTGATTTGCAGCTTACCCTTTTCCTGCTGTGTGCTCACACAGGGGAAAGAAAGCTGTGATGTTTGTCTCTTTTCTTATAAGGGTGCCAGTCTCATCTGTATATGTTTATGATCACTTCTAAACCTGGATGTCTTTCAAAGGCTGATGTCCAAGTACAGTCACAATGGGAGTTAGTCTTCAGCATATGGATTTTGCTGTGGATTCAATTTAGTCTAGCACACTATCTTTAACATATGTTTTATAATCTTTTTGGCTGGAGACATTTATGTCTGCTATGTCATTTTTGCTTCAGAACAATGTGATTAAACAAAAATAAAAGTCACAAAACAAATCCATGATGGCCTATCCTGAACGCAGTCTCCCAATGTCTGTTTTAGGACACTAGGAAGATAAGAATGTGATGTTTTAAATCAAATACATCCTTTGGTTAAAGATGAATTACATCACCTTTCATAACATATTTTCTTGGCAAATGAGTAAATAGTTTTATCTTTGCTTTGTCTGAGAATATCCACATAGGAGGAATGTTGGTTAGACATCTCCAAATGTGATTTATATTGCATTACCTTGATGTCAATGATATTTGACATGTTAAATTTCATAACATTCAATGGAAGTTTATCTTGACATTTACAAGTGATGACATTTATAGAAAATGAAATAAATGTATTGTTTTCTCAGACATCATAAACATTAATAGATACTTCTCTACCAATATAAAACAGATAGTTGTTGCAAAGATTAAAATACTTTAATGTTATTAAGCCTCTGTAATATTTTTTTCATTCAAAATTATAGGAACAAAAAAATGTGTCTATAAAAGCACCCATCACACATGTACAGACAGAGGATTTCACAACCACCAAACTGGCAGTTTTTAATTTTAGGAAAATAAATCCAAATCTGCAATATAGAGAAAGAACTCTGCACAAGAAACCCAATGTAAAATACCAAAGATCAAATGCTACTCCTCTTCTCCTTCCCTTAGTGAATATGCTCGTCAGCTTGAAAACTTAACTTCTTCCTCTATCCAGTACTGGAAACTGTTTACACTAGGCAGAGCTATATCTATGCTTTACTTTCTCTCAAAGGTACTTATTATGTGTTTCTATTCTACTACACTTTTGTTGTGAAACATTATAATTCTTGATGTGAATAATGATTTTTATAAACTTAACTTATGATTTCTTGGCTTCTTATGATGTTTTGGCTTCTTTTCTTAAGTTCAGGGACCTTTGGTTTGTTTTAAACTTTAGCCCTTGATTCTGAGACATACTTTTCATCTCATAGTATTATAACAGTAATTTTCCAGTTTTTTTTCATGTGTGGAAATTTGAGAAATTCACATTTTAAAAACATGACTAAGAAACATTACACTTTATTTTACGTTTCTAATATTGCCCCAGTTAAATGAAAAATGGATAATCACTTAAGAAATCAGAGTCTTTGGTAATACATGTTACCAATTTTTTTTGTTCTCTGTCTAAGAATTGTGCTTGAATAAGTTTTCATTTTATTTAGTTCTATAAAAAATACCAGCTCTAATTTTATATAAAGATTATGATTAGTGTCTGTAAAGCCAGGACATTTACATTTTCTTTTTTAGTAAGAGAAATAAATACAATTGTACTGAAGCTTGGCAGTATGAATTTGGCCTGTGAATTTGGATGAGGTAATATGACTCAGCATGTAATTCACAAAACCAGAACACAATGAAGGCTTTAAGCGGCTGACTTCTGAACCAGACCTGAATAGCCCTAATGTTCCCAAGTTGCTGATTTGGAAAGTAAGAAGTTTAGATCATAAAAATGGCATTTTGAAACAAAATTGCCTTTATACTCTGTGGTCTTAGCCTTGGGATATGAATCTTTCTACAAGTAGCATTTCAACATAAGGGTAGTGTTTATCACAAAATGGAAAATAAAATTCTCAAAAAAAAAATCAAAATGGTAGGAAGATTTTCATAAAACATCACTATTTTCCTCACTAATATTTCCTATGGTTTTCCTTCTCCATTAGTGTATGTATATATATATATATATATATATATATATATATATATATGACATAATTTTCAGAGAAAATATTGGTAATTCTATGCCACTGTAGTAGGAATGATACAGGGAGACTGATGATGGAGTGAGAGATGGTGTATCAGAGCAAGAGGCAAAGGAAGCCAGGAAATATAGGATACTCACTTGAGCTTTTCCTTAAATTCTTGATGTTTGTTTAGTTTCACCCTTTGAGCCAAGTCTCTGCTCAAACACACTTCTTATTTTTCCTGGAAGTTTTCATGGGCAACGCCACATGTCTGGTAGCAAATTATATGAAATCGCGTAAGTAATGCTTAAGGCCCAAAGATGCAAAACAGGCCTTGTGATAAGAACACAAATCACAAACAGAGATACAACCTGTAGTTAGATAACTGTGGTTATTTCTCCATGTGTATCTATTGCATATTAAATGAATTAAATCAGAAGTTATGGGACTTTTTTTCAAGTAGTTTTAGACAAATTGACTATAACTTAGATGACATAAGTTCCATCAACCTCAAAATTTATGAAAATATTATTTGGATTAATAGTTTTACACAGTATTTATGTGAAAATTACAGTTTTAATTAACATTCTATATGTAACATGTTGATTTCAAATTTTATATGCATTTTGGAAAATTTCTCAATCCCCAGGAAAATATTATGCCTGAAATAATAGGATATTTTCTCTTTCTGTATGTGTGTTGCTGAAAAGAAACAGATGGAATCTGCAGTATAATGTCCATGTGTTTATTCACAAATGTTTATTGGGCTTAAACAGGATTGATAACAGACTAGAAATAAATATTCACAATGCTATTTTAATAAAATTCCAGATTTCCAGTAATTATTTTCCTGGAAGCATCTTAAATGTTACTGGAACTTGTAGACCACTAAAAATGTCTTCTAACAGAATAAATAATATTTTTTAAATTAAAAGTATAGGGAAGCTTAATGAAAAAACCAAAAAAAAGACAAATACTTTCACATCATTTTTACCATCAATATTATAAAAGAAAAAAATTTTGAAGTCAAATAATTAAAATAAGTACCTTATTAGAAACCATTGTTCCATAATTACGTGTGTCTCTTCAAAAATAATAAAAAGGTCAAATCAGTGTGACTGAACTACAAAGGTTACAGATCTGTGGTTAGAATGAGAAAAGACTCTCATAGTTGCATTGTAGGAATATAAACATTTAAATGTACATCAATTCTAAATTTTCTTTTAAAAGTAAACATATTATCTTACATATGGAAGAGTATTGTTTTAATTTCTTAAGCACAGAAACTGTTTATACTTTATCTAGTCATAACAAATTTTTAACATGACACATAATGTAAATTGATTATTTTTTTGAAATACAGATATATTTATAAGACTCTCAGCAGCATGCTCATTAAATGTTCTCTACGAAAGAGTATTCAAACTCTTCAAGGAAATGGATGTGAAAACACTTGACACAGGAAAATGAAACTGAACATGATTAAAAGAAATACTGAGGTGTTCCATCACAAACCCAGCAAGTGGCACTCCTCACAATTGCCAGCAATAAGAACCACTGTCACTTACAATCCCATTAGCCAGCCATCATCACACACATGTGTTCCTTCCCTCTCTATATCAATTTCTGCTCTAAATCTCAGTGGGAATCAATGATTTCCTTAGTTGTCTTTCCTATAAATGCACTCCATCTATCATTCCCTGGTCCTTTTCAGTGCAGCTTTGACCTCTATACTCAGTGAGCCCATTCGCTAGTAAGATCTGATTTAATCCTGGGTGTGTTGTGATGTTATTTTGAGCAATACCATTATGAATTAAATATTAGATCTTTCTTAATCCCTTTGGTACTACAGTATTGCAAGGATGTGTCAATTATCCTTCTTGTTTTTCAATGGTAGATTTGATTTCCACTTTTCTTTATGTAACATTTCACTAGAATCATTTTTTCCTTATGGTTATCTGTGCTATGTATTCTCTTTATCTTTAATGCATAGAGACTAAGGCATGTGTAGATTGTATCCACACATATTTGCAAATTAAATTTCACATCTATGTATCCTATCATTTCAGATAAGTTGAAAACTCTGAAGCTTAATTTGTACTTCTACATTTAAAAGCACATAGAGAAATGTTTCACAAACAAAAACCTGAAAATATGATAATCAATATTTATAAAGCATAAACTCATGAATGTCTGTATTCAGTAATGTCACCATCTTGAGATGTCAGGTAAAGTAGAAGAGAATTCACTTTAGTGCTTTGTGGATATATGCCTAATAATATAGGACGTGGAAAGGCAGACTTCAGACTATGTATTTCATTGATTTGAAATCTTTACTGCTGTGGGATGATCCTTCTGTATCCTGTGAATATATATTATTCTCCTGGGTTAATAATAAAGCTGTTTGGCCTATAGCAAAGTAAGATAAATTTAGGCAGGACAACCAAACTGAGGACTGGGATGAAGAAGGGTGTAGTCAAGAGAGACATGAGTGAGCTACCCAAGAAGCAAGATACCAGAGGACTGGAAAAGTCACGGGTCACATGGTAATACATAGATAGATTAATAGAAATGGGTTAATTTAAAAGTAAGAGCTAGTTAATACTGAGCCTGAACTATTGACTGAGCATTTTGTAAATAATATAACCTTCTGTGTGTTTATTTGGAACCACACAGTTGGGACAGAAAAACTCTACCTCAATTTACACCTCAACTTTCTAGTTTTATCGTATTGATTTTTCCAGGTCATCAGATATGTATCCTAAAGGAGCTATGAAATGGTCTATGAGCCTAAGATTTTCATAAGAAATGAAGTGTTAGTTTTGTGTGAAGCTATTATTAAACTATTACATGTTCATAACTTAATTTTCCTGTAATGTCAAACCATTATTCTAACTACTACCAAGATTTTGCCCTGATCAAGGCATTATTTACCCTATCAGCAATAGTGGAAATATACATATATCTCTGTAAGCCCTTAATGTTCAGGAATTCAAATGTAGGAAAAGGAACACAGGCATACATATTTAAATACATACATATAATTTTAAAATGATAAGCTTGCGTAGTATATAATCAAGGATAGTCCCCACCCACGGTTACATCCTTATCCTTGTCCTACATGCCCTAGGTTCTCTTGTCATATCTGCCTTCTAATTCCACAAAGTGCATCAACCTTGCCCAGGAAGTACCCCACATAGGGTCAAACAATGTTTCCAACCCCAATTCTAAACTTAGTATACAAATACATTTTCAGGTAAGCTAAATTAATGAAACAGAACTAGGCTGATTCTTCTTTGTCTGCCTCCTTTGCTAGCTAGAGTGCCATGAAGTACCTACCCATTTCTGAAAGATTCACCCAAAAGAATGGCTCAAGTTTGGCCATTGAACTCTATTGTCACATATCAGATGCCAGGACAGTTATTCTAAATATTTGGGTAAGAATTTGATTCACGTTGTTTCAATGGTATTTGTCTTAGTTTGGATTTCTATTGTTGTGAAGAGACACCATGACTATGGCAAGTCTTATAAAGTAAAATACTTCATTGTAGTGGCTCACTTACAGTTTCAGAGGCTCAGTCCATTATCATCATGGCAGGAGCATGGCAGCATCCAGGCAGACATAGTGCTGGCTATATCTTGCAGGCAACAGGAAGTAGTTTGTCTGTTACAATGAGTGAAGCTTGAGCAAAAGAGTCCTCAAAGCCACATCCAGAGTGACACACTTCTTCCAACAAGGCCATTCCTTATCCAGAAAAGCCATAGTTCACAATAGTGCCCCCATCTTTGGGGGGCATTTTCTTTAAAACCACCACAACATTTTACAAGATTTTCTTGATACACAAATCTTAATGTGGCCGGGCGGTGGTGGCGCACGCCTTTAATCCCAGCACTCGGGAGGCAGAGCCAGGCGGATCTCTGTGAGTTCGAGACCAGCCTGGGCTACCAAGTGAGTTCCAGGAAAGGCGCAAAACTACACAGAGAAACCCTGTCTCGAAAAACAAAACAAAACAAAAAAAAATCTTAATGTGACCACTATTTACACAATTCTTTCCAAATCTGAGGTTATGTGCTGCTGCAGTCACAGAGTTTTAAAAATTACCCAGACAGTGGAATGAGCCTGAATAAGAACCCCACCATGAGGCTTTCTTGAGCTCTGCTTACAGATTCACCTGATTGGGCGCATCTCTTCCCTTTCCAGTCTCTATGTGGTTGAGATGTGTCATCACACAAACTTTCTTCCTGCTCATTGCACATAGCTAAGTTATGCCATATAGCTTGCTGTTCCTGTTCATTGTATTCTGTCTGTCTTGTGAAACTCAATTCAGTTCATTCAGAATCAGGGATGTCAATATAATTCCATCCACAAATAACCTTTCAGTGCAGTTGTCTGCATTCTAAAGTGTGGCTTCTTCCTTTCTCAAGTTTCAGAATTAATGCCACTCTTTTGATAAATATGGAGCAATGCTAATTAATTTTTAATGTATTCCCTAAGACAATTATGTAACTCATTTTTGATGATGCAAAATGCAAACTGTTTTCAAGAGAGAAAAGAAAATTCAAAAAAGGTAATTGTCTTTTTCTATAATTCAAAGTTATTTAAATTAAATAAAATAGTATTGGAAAATACTTTGGTCATCCTATGACTGAGCAACCCAACCAAGAATAAAATAATGAATTGATAAAGAAAAAAGTTACTTTCTGATGCAACAAGTATTTACTTATCTCTTGATTAGCTATGTAGCTTTTCTAAGTATCCATTAGAACTATAATACCCTGCATTGCCATTATTATCTTATGTTGCAGTTTAGAAGTGGGTATGCTGTAAGAGGTTTTTCAGTGAGTCCTGAGAGGAGTTCTGAGCCTCTCTTGGACTTTTTGTCTACTGATTACCTCCTTTCCTGTTTGTGATAACCTCATCTTTCCAGAGCTGCACAGGATTAAACTTTGATGCATGGTTATAGCATGGTTCTCAATTTGCATATACACACAGGTTCATTGCAGAATGACCTAGGAAATACAATTTCCATATCACCCAAAGCATCAATTCTTAACACCATTGTATCCCTGGATTCGAAAAATAATTTTCTTTCTTTCCTTTTAGGGTATGTGGGGGGGGGGGGGGGG
>CABHPR010130514.1:5268-20948 GCA_902168415.1 Peromyscus melanophrys
CTTTCTTTCTTTCTTTCTTTCTTTCTTCCTCTCTCTCTCTTTCTTTCCTTCTCCTTCCTTCCTTCTTTCTTTCTTTCTTTCTTTCTTTCTTTCTTTCTTTCTTTCTTTCTTTCTTTCTTTCTTCTTTCTTTCTTTCTTTCTTTCTTTCTTTCTTTCTTTCTCTCTCTCTCTCTCTCTTTCTTTCCTTCCTTCCTTCCTTCTTTCTTTCTTTCTATCTCTTTTTTTTTTGTTTTTTGAGACAGGGTTTCTCTGTGTAACAGCCCTGGATGGCCTGGAACTTGCTTTGTAGACCAAGCTGGCCTATAACTCACAGAGATCCACTGGGCTCTGCCTCCTGAGTGCTGGGATTAAAGACTTGGCGCCACCACTGCCCTGCTCAGGAGACAATTCTTAAAACCCTCAGGTTTCTAAATAGGTTTAGTTAAAAATACTATCTTGACAGGATACTTCAAAACGCTTTGTCACAACTTAGACCTAGAAAATGGTCTTAAAGTGAAAAATGTTGAGAAGAATTGGAAAGAAATTTATTTTAGACTATAAGCCTCCTAAAGCAACACCCTACGGCCTGTTTCTTAACCCTGTTCTAAAAACAAAACAAAAAAAAGCTTGACTTATCCAAATAAAACAGCGTGGCATCAGGAGTTTAAAGGAGTACCATGCTGACTGACTGGCTAGTTGAAATGGACCAGATCTGTTTCTGCACTGGCCATCTTTTCTTTCATCAGCAGGACTCTCTCATTGAAATAGGATAAGTAAAAGTCTGTATTTTAGAATTGGACTTGATCTACAGGTCTGCTATGCTATGGTCTGAATATGGTATATCGGGCCACCAAGGTTCACATCCCTAACATGGCACTAACACACGATGAGGTGGTGCCTCGTGGGAGGTCTTTATGTCATTCTGGGGTGTGCGCTCAGGTTGTTGTTCTTGTGCAACCACTGGGTTTTCACTAGATGGTAGTTGCATGGAGTAAGCCTGGATTCTCTTGTTCTCTCTGCTTCCTGGGTCAGGATGTGACCACTTGACTCTCCCGCCATTGCTGTTTGTCATGAAATGGTGCAGTCCTTGCCACCAGCCTATACAATGTTATCTGGACTTTGAGGTTCCAACTGTGAGCTAAGTGAACTGCTTTGCTTCAAAGGTCTTAGTTATTTTGTCCTAGTGATGTAAATCTGGTAAGTACAGTTTTGAGTCTGAAAATGAATGACTTGGTGCTTACCTTCTTCCCTTTAGAAGTGACTGGGGACTTGAACTTGAGCTTTGATATTCCCCAACATAGTACTTGTGGTCAAAGATGAACAAATGGGCAGATCCTTCTGCCCAGGAAGAGTATCCCATCCTCTGGGATCTGCACCGACTTCTATCACAGCTCAACCACCATGCTGCATTGTAACAGCCTTATTTACACACATCTAACATCTATTTCACACTAACTGAGCTCTTCGGGGGCCCTTCACTTTGTTCTATGCCCTCAGTAGCTAGTAGGGTGACTGTTGTGTGTTATCGCTAGAGCCTATAATGTGATAGGAATTCGATAAATTTGTGTCTTTCATAGACACAGACACATGGATTCAAAGTACTTACAATGTAATTGAAGGAGGTGTCAGCAATCATTGCAAACTGCCGGAAAAGTGTGTGTCTAGTAAACATTTCGTCCTTTAGAATATGGAAGCTGCAACAAAAGAAGCAATATAATAAGATGTATAAACATCATAGGCTAAGACCAATACTCATCATGTGGGTAGGGACCACGTCAGAAATATTTTAAATGTTGCCAAGTAAAATGTTAATTTTAGCTTATTTCTTCTTCCTTAAAAAAAAAAAACAAAAACAAAAACAAAACTCTGCATTTCCTAGCTCTGAAAAGTATAGCAGTAACAGCAAGGACTACCCCTCCAGACTGTAGGTTCTCATGGAAATGAATGAGGGTATTTTTGAGAAATGGCTGTTTCTGCCTCTAAGGCAACAAATACCCAAGGAGAGTCTGAGGTATGTTATTCTACTAGAAATCAAGGAAGTCATCAAAGATTAGATCAAAACAGTGCATTCTTCATCTTTGGAAGGCTCTCACCGACTTAAGATTGGAGAAATTAAGCATCAGAAATAATAAGAATTACAACTTCTCACTTAGGAAATATTTAGCTTATTTTAATTGTGGATAGTGCAATGAGGAGACTTATTGTTAGTGATACATGAGTTGGGAGTGTGGCTGGATATGCTTTTTCTAGTGATTGTAAGTGAATAAAATATCGGGGCAGTATCTCGGTGATAGAACACTTGCCTAGCATGGGCAAGGCCCTTGGTTCCACCTCCAGCATCAGGGAAAAAAAAAAACAAAAAACAACAACAAAAACAAAACAGCCAATGACCTTTGAAATTTCTCCCTCTGTCCTCCCTTTTTGAACATGAAGGTTTATTAGTATTATTGACAGCTGTGTCAATACAATGCCCATCCCACTTTGCACTTGGGAGCAAAAGGTCTTGTCCACAGCTCCGGGAGTCCATAAGAATGAATTTATAGCCAGAACCTCCCTGATCCTGAATTTAGATAATGAGAATCGAGACTTTGAGACACAGTCTTAGAAAGGGTTTAGACTTGAGCTGACACTGTGATGCATAGGGTGAGGGGAGGAAGAGTTAAAGTGCCCTGGGATAGCACTTTGCACACAGGACAGGCATGAACATCTGGGGGACAAAAGAGTGACCATGGTGGACTGAATATTCCTCAACACCAAATGCCCATTCCTTCCTCATTCCCTCTTGGTAATGTGTGTAGGTGTGCATGCCCCTGTGCAGGTGTGCATGCCCATGTGCAGGTGTGCGTGCCCATGTGTAGGTGTGCATGCCCATGTGCAGGTGTGCTCTGCTTCCCCTGCTCACACCAGGTAGCTATGTACTGCCCACTCCATTTTCCCATATATTTCAACTGCAGTACCATTTCTTGTTTTTTTTTTTTTTTTTTTTACTCTCTCTGTGTTTGTGTGTGTGGACATGCACATGCCACAGTGTGTGGAAGTCAGAAGACAACTATGGGAGTCATTTCTCTTCTTCCACCACATGGGACTGAAGTCATTTCTCTTTTTCCACCAGGAGTTCAAGACCTGCCTGGACTTTAGAGTAACACCTTGTATCAGACCACCACAAATAAAAAGGATACATATTTCACAGAGCACAGGAGTAACCCCAGATACATGGAACCGAACAGGAGCACAAAGAAGAATTTTCACCTGAGAAGGAGACTTGTGCTCACCATCTGGAACTGTTTCTGGTATTACGTGAGATCTTGGTTGCTAGCCAGTTCTAACTATTTCAGCATCGGGTGTAGAATTTTTATACATGATGTATATCATGGGGTTATGACATGTAGGGTAAATGTAGTGTTTTATTGCCCTGCAGAGCAAATTTCAATGTATTAATGTCATACATGAGCTTTAAGCTTGGCATATACTGACCCACATCAGTCCATCACTGCCCTTCACTATTAAGTTTCTTTAATGTTATTATGTGATATAACATGATTATGTGATAACTAAGAAACTGTGGGTGGAAATTAAGTGAGGAAACAAGTGGACAGGAAATGCATTTGTAAATGTCCAGATGACAGGACAAAGGAGAGAAGAAGCATTTACTCTGCATAGCATTTATATTCCATGCGAAAATTAGACACTGTGATTCAGGATTGTAGTTTCTTCTTTCACCCCTCCTCACCCTCTCCTCCTGGCCTTTCCTTCCACCCTTTCTTGTTCATGTTTTCTTAGACAGTGTTTCACTTGTAGAGTCTAGGCTGTCTCTGAACTCCCTGTGTAGCCAAGGCTAGCCTCATACTCTTAGCAGTCCTCCTGCTCCATTCTTCCAAGTGCCGGGATTACAGGGATGTGTTACAATATCTGGTCCAGAATTTCACGGTTCTACTTTCGCCATTAAAAAAAAAGCAACATAATTCTGGGAGAAGAAACCACATAATTATGTGAGTAAAGTGTGGGCGAGAGATTAAGGAATTGTGGGTAAAAGACCTAGTATATGAAGCAATTTGTGAAAATGATGCAAACCACTTTTCATGATTATGTGCAAACTGCTGCTGAAGAAGATTCCTGGATAGGTCGGACTACATTCGGGATGGAAACAAAGAACTAGAGAGTGGGAGTGTTGAATTCCTCTTTCTTTCTTTCTTTCTTTCTTTCTTTCTTTCTTTCTTTCTTTCTTTCTCTCTCTTTCTTTCTAAGATTTATTTATTTATTATGTATACAGCATGTATGACTGCAGGTCAGAAGAGGGCACCAGATCTCATTACAGATGGTTGTGAGCCACCATGTGGTTGCTGGGAATTGAACTCAGGACCTCTGGAAAAGCAGTCAGTGCTCTTAACCTTTGAGCCATCCCTCCAGCCCTGAATTCCTCTTTCTCTTAAGTGACTATGAATACTTTTCTATTTTAAACCATGTTGCAGTTCTTACTAAAAGTATGTGAGGTCATTTAACATTAATTAATATAGAAAAAAACCCACAAGAGTCCCAGTTGTCCCGAAAGATGAGTGGCTGTATTTCTACAAATGGAATTTGTCTGTATACCTATATCAACACTGTATACACTATACCTGTTCCTGAGGATAATAAATTTCCTCTCCCAGTTTTTGTTGATCCGATCAGCTTCTTTTCTAAACCTGGAACACATTTGCCTGTGGTTAGATAGTGTCTTGGCTGCAGACAGACACCATGTGAATCAATAAGCCCAGTACCTCTCCATCTTCTTCTTTTCATTCTCTAATGCAGTTTTTAATTTCTGTATCTGATTCTGTAAAGATTTTTTGTCTTCATCCTTTTAACAGAAAACACAAAAACCCAGCACAAGCTTAAGGATATTCATGGTACCACTTCTTCCTCCTAAGTGAGAAAAGGCTATTCCTGCTAAGTAGTAAGGGAATTCTGATTACCACCAACAGAAAGAAATGTTGAGATTCCCTTGAGAGGATAATGAGATTGTTTTGAAAATTCCCAGAAGTCAGAAGGCTTTATGACCATACACTTCTATTTCCTGTAATGATTGACTTTGTTACTTCCTAGGAATAGCCAGAATCCATAAGTAATAATGAGGTTAATAATGGAGTTCCCAGTGGTCATTTTCATACCTGAAGGGCCTGTAATTTTAACAGCATTTCTTCAGGCACCAGGTGAGGTATTAGAAATGTAACCTGTGAAGAGAATAAATCATAGAAAAGACAAAATATCAGATTAATGCATCAAGATAGTTTTCCTTTCTGTCTTGTCTATCTTAGTTTGAAAAAAGGAAATAGAGACTTGAAATTTTCCAAATGTAGCCCAGAGGTCTTCACTGCCTCATTTAATCCCTAAAATCCAGTGTACAGAACACGTGTGTAGTTGGTCAATGGTAGCTATAGTAACAGGCCAGACTTTATCATTACACTTTTAAAAACTTTTAAAAGATTATTTATTTTATGTATATGACTGTTTTGCTTGTATGTATACCACCTGTGTGCATGGTGCTCACAGGAGTCAAAAGAAAGCATCAGATCCCCTGGAACCACCATTAGATGGTGGGAATTGAACCCAGGTCCTCCGGAAGAGCAGTCAGTGCTCTTAACTACTTGAACCATCTCTTCAGCCCCATTCACCATTACACTTTTTAAAATCATGAAGGAGGAGCAGGAAGTTATTTTCCTACAAAGCCATAGCTTTTTTTTTAAGTACTTGAAAATGCTAAGTTTCCATTGCTAGACTTTTCTGTAGAAGGGAAAGCAGGTTATTTGGAAGTGAGACTATATTGGGTATAGGATCTTGGTAGATAGTTGGTAAAGTGCTTGCCTTGCAAGCCCCAGGACCAGAGTTCCATTCCCAGAATCCATTTTAAAAATACAGGGCTTTGTGGCATCAGCTTGTAATCTCTGTGCTGGGGAGGAGGAGACAGGTGACTCTTCGGGGCTTACTGTCTAGGCTAGTGAGAGGCCCTGTCAGAAGGAGGAGGAGGAGGAGGAAGAGGAGGAGGAGGAGGAAGAGGAGGAGGAGGAGGAGGAGGAGGAGGAGGAGGAAGAGGAGGAGGAGGAGGAGAGGGAAGAACGGAATGAAAAATGGAGAGGGTGTCTGTCATATGGTTCCAGAGGAGTAATAGTTTAAAGAATTCTTATGGGCATGTGCTTATAACCACCTGAATTCATCAATATAAAGTATACACTATGTTAAAACTCTTGGCTGGGCTAGAAATATAGCTCAATGGCAGAATACTTAGCTAGTTCACATGAGGTTCCAGTAATATTCCCAGAACCACACACAGACAGACACACAGACACACAGACACACAGACATACACACAGACACACACACACACACACACACACACACACACACACACACACACACATATCTTGGTTAATTTACATTAAATTTCTATGCAGTAGACAGAAAAGTTCCTGCTTAACACTACCACCGCATTTTGCAAATAGGTTCTGATTTCTCCATAGCCCCATGGTCCATTGCCCTTCTTGGTAGAGGTGACTGCGTTAAAGCAGGGGTTATAAAGAGCTGAGCAGTTCTGCATCCTAAAGAAAAACAAACTTTCCCTGGTAACCAAAAATAAAACCTGAGGTGAAGAGGGGACAAACCCAGGAAGTGGGAGGTACCAGTGTGTGGTGGACAGCTAATGACCAATACCAAGACTGATAAGTTTGGAATAACAAATTTGGAATAGCATCTTGATGATACAAACTCAGTCCCTTACCTATGTAAGCCTTCTCAAACTCACCTACACCAAGGTGTAATATGTGCAGGATGTATATGGAAGTGTGCAGAGAAATTACAGCATCAGATTGCACTCAGCCCTGGATTTTATATTTTAATTATTTTGTTGCATGTTATCTAGCTTTTGTGTGTGTGTGTGTGTGTGTGTGTGTGTGTGTGTGTGTGTGTGTGTATGTGTGTAAGCAAACATGGGCCTCTGGGCATATGTGGTGATCAGAGAACAATTTGGGGGGAGTCGGTTCTCTTCTGCCATGTGATCCCAGGGATTGAACCCAGGTGGTCGGGCTTGGCAGAAACCTCTTTACCCACTTCATGGCTTAATCTTGTCATTTTGACTGGATTTAGAAGTCCATATGAGATTATTATTTGTTTGGTATGCGCGTGCGTGCGTGCGTGCGTGCGTGCGTGCGTGCGTGTGTGTGTGTGTGTGTGTGTGTGTGTGTAGAGTTCAGAGGTTGATGCTGGGTGTCTCCCTCTATCACTCTCCACCTTGTATTTTTGAGATAGGGTCTCTCACTGAACCTGGAACTCACTGATAGGCTAGATCATCTGGCCAGTAAGCCCCAAGGATCCTCCTGTCTCTACCTCCCAGTGCTGGTACTACAGGCACACACTACCATGTCCAGCTTTTTACATGGGTGCCAAGGATCTAAACTCAGGTTCTCATGTGTGCACAGCAAAGAACTACCCACTGAGGTGAAGGATTAGAAGTACTTGTTGGGAATGGGTTTGAGGTCAGCCTGAGATACATGGAGGCTCTGTCTCCGAAAATGAACAGACAAATAAGACAACAATTAATCAAAATTACAGGTTCCCCATGCCTGGGGGCAGCCTTTTATCCCTGACTTTTAATGCATTTAGATCCTGTGTAACCATTGGAAAAGCTGGGGAAGGATTAAGAAAATGAAAAAGTCACTGAAGTGACCCAAGGCAGACACATTTAAGGATCACTCCATCTATTTGTTCTCAACATGGACAGTCTACTTGAATGATCTCTCCACCAAGGTGTGGGGTACAGGGTAAAGTCAGTGCCCTTTGGTCAGCTGTAGGCTATGGGGGTCACTGAACAAAAGATCCAAGCACTCCAAGGCTTTCACCACTATGCTAAAGAAAAGGTATCCAAGTTATTTTATTTTATTTTTTAATTTTTTTTTTTTTTGCTTTTTGAGACAGGGTTTCTCTGTGTAGTTTTGGTGCCTGTCCTGGATCTCGCTCTGTAGACCAGGCTGGCCTCGAACCCACAGAGATCTGCCTGGCTCTGCCTTCCAAGTGCTGGGATTAAAGGCATGCACCACCGTCACCCGGTCAGGTACCCAAGTTTTAAAAACTCAGACAATTAGGAAAACAAGGTGCCATATTGGAAGGCATTGATGTCTTACTTCATACTATCCAAATCCATGTCAGTGATTAACGATTTATTTTAACATCCTGCTTTTGAATATGTAGTGAAATTTGGTATTGATTTCTAAGGTTCTGTTTTTCTCATAAGATGATCAGCCATGGAGTTAGAGATAAGACTGCCTGCAGCATATCTTCTGTAATGCAAATAATTATTCAGTCTTCCTGGAAGACAGCTCAGTCGTGACAATGGAGATAGCATTTCTTTTCATCAGAAACAAAACAAAGCAAAGCAAAGCACCTCATATTGACTACAGTATTTGTTCCTTGTCCCAAGTCAATTTTTTTCACCTTGCTCCAGCACATTATTGAATCCTAGCTCTGTCCACATGAAAATGTCATTTTGTTTTGCCAGCTGCTGACATTCCACTTTCTCTGGAACACACATGCTGGCCTTTCTGTGATCACTTCATTAACAGGTGCAAACACTGGACTACCAAACAATGGTTGGAAATGAAAGTGAATGGTCGTGTTAATAGGACAGCACTTAGCTTCCTGAATGGGAAAATACAAATTAAATGACTGTACTTGTACTGTCAAACTGTGATGATGAATTACAAGTATGCTTCTTTTTTGAATTTATAACTAAAATTTCCTAACTCAGAATATTTATTTTAGGGACTGGAGAGATGGCTCAGAGTTAAGAGCACTGGCTGCTCTTGCAGAGAACCCAAGTTCCTTTTGCAGCATCTACGTGGTGGCTCACAACCATCTGTGACTCCAGTTCCAGGGAATCCAACACCCTCTTCTGGCCTCTGTGAAAACCAGGCACACAAGTGGTTCACAGACTTACATACATGCAAGCAAAACACCCATACATATAAAATAAAATTTAAAAAAATAATGAAAATAATTTTTGTTTTATAATAGAACTCATGCTTCTTAAATTTCTTAACATTTATATGAAATAATTTCTTAAATTTGGAATCCCTTAAAGTCTGCCCGATAACCCCAGACTATGTTCTCTTTCCTGAGCTCCATACTAGCTAGGGCCCACAGCACTGGCAGCCTTACAGGAGGCCAGGCTGGTCCTAGGAACCCCAGGTAAGACACTGCCCACCACCCACAAAACCCCTTTAAGCCTGCCCAACAACTCCAGACTGCACCCCCCCCACACACACACCTGGCTCTATAGCCTGGTTTATAACTTCAGAAGAAGACTCCCATGTTACCAGAGGCTAGGCTGGATCTAGAGAGCCCTGGCCTACAACTTCAGAAGCAGACTTCAGCTTTCCTGGAGCACAGGCCAGATCTGGGGATCCCAGTCTTGGCAGCTGTACTAGAGGCCAGGCTGGTGCTTGGACCCCAGAGGCCAGACTAGATCTAGGGACCCCAGATTGCAGCCCCCTTCCCATGGGCTCCATATCCTGGTCTACAACTTCAGAAGGAGACTTTGGCTCTATCAGAGCCCAGGCCCAATCTAGGGACCCCTGGCCCAAAAACCCTAGAGAGGACACTGCACTGGACCTGAAAACCTGCTAGTCACCAGCACGCTTGGCCTCAAAAGACCAGAGTGGAAAGAGAAACTAAGGAACAAAACTCCCATCCAACAAAGACAAATGCAGGAATCAACATCAAACTGAGGGCTGAAATCGATAAAATAGAAACAAATAGGACAATACAAAGAAGCAGCAAAGAGTTGGTTCTTTGAGAAAATCAACAAAATAGATTAAACCCTAATCCAAACTAACTTAAAGGCAGAGAGAGAATATCCAAATCAACAAAATCAGAAATGAAAAGGGGGACATAACAACAGACTCCGAGGAAATCCAGAGAATCGTCAGGTCATACTTCAAAAACCTGTACTCCACAAAATTGGAAAATCTGAAAGAAACGAACAAATTTCTTGATAGATACCACTTACCAAAGTTAAATCAAGGTCAGATAAACAATTTAAATAGACTGATAACCCCTAAGGAAATAGAAGCGGCAATTAAAAGTCTGGCAACCAAAAAAAGCCCAGGCAGATAGTTTTAACACAGAATTGTATCAGACTTTCAAAGAACAGCTAATACCAATATTCCTCAAATTATTCCACAAAATAGAAACAGAAGGAACAGTGCCAAATTCTTTCTATGAGGCCACAGTCACTCTGATACACAAACCACACAAAGACTCAACAAACAAAAAGAGTTATAGACCAATTTCACTCATGAACATTGATGTAAAAATACTCAATAAAATACTGACAAACAAAATCCAAGAACAAATCAAAAAGATCATCCGCCATGACCAAGTAGGCTTCATCCCAGAGATGCAGGGATGGTTCAACATATAAAAATCTGTCAATGTAATCCACCACATAAACAAACTGAAAAAAAAACCCACATGATCATCTCATTAGATGTTGAAAAAGCCTTTGACAAAATACAACACCCTTCATGATAAAGGTCTTGGAGAGGTCAGGGATACAAGGGGCACAACCAAACACAATAAAAGCAATATACAGCAAGCCTATTGTCCACATTAAATTAAATGGAGAGAAACTCAAAGAAATTCCACAAAAATCAGGAGTAAGACAAGGTTGTCGACTCTCTCCATACCTATTCAATATAGTACTTGAAGTTATAGCTAGAGCAATAAGACAACAAAAGGAGATCTAGGGGATACACATTGGAAAGGAAGAAGTCAAAGTATCATTATTTGTAGATGATATGATGGTATACATAATTGACCCCCCAAACTGTTGTTCTATAAACTAGATATCAACAAACCAAATAATCCAATTAAAAAAAGGGGATACAGATATAAACAGAGAAGTCTCAACAGAAAAATCTCAGATGGCTGAGAAATACTTAAGGAGATATTCAACATCTTTAGCCATCAGGGAAATACAAATCAAAACAACTCTGAGATGCCAACTTACACCAGTCAGAATGGCTAAGATTAAAAACACAAGTGATAGCTCATGCTGGAGAGGATGTGGAGCAAGGGGAACACTCCTCCATTGTTGGTGTGAGTGCAAACTTGTACATCCACTATGGAAGTCAGTGTGGTGGTTTCTCAGAAAATTGGGAGTCAATCTATCACAAGACCCAGCTATACCACTCTTCGGCATATACCCAAAGGATGCTCAATCATACCACAAGGACACTTGCTCAACTATGTTTATAGTAGCTTCATTTGTTAATAGCCAGAACCTGGAAACAATCTACATGTCCCTCAACTGAGGAATGGATAAAGAAAATGGGGTACATTTACACAATGGAGTATTACCCAGCTGTTAAAAACAAGGACACCAGGAAATATGCAGGCAAATGGATGGAACTAGAAAAAAAAATCATCCTAAGTGAGGTAACCCAGAGCGAGAAAGACAAACATGGTATGTACTCACTCATAAGTGGATATTAGCTGTAAGATAAAGGATAACTCTGCTATAATCCACAGACCCAGAGAGACTAGGTAACAAGGAGGGTTCATGGAGGATGCTGGCTTTCCCTCTGAGAGGGAAACAGAAGAGATTTCAAGAGTAGACTGAGGGCATGTGAGGATGAGAACATGAGCAATCAGGTTGGGGTGGTGGAGGGAGAGAGTACCAAAAGAGACTACTGAAAAGGGGGGGGGGTATTTCGAGGTCACCTAAAAGCCTGGTAAAAGGGCATCTCCCAGGAATCACAAGGATGATTCCAGCTAAGACTCCTAGTAATAGTGGTTGCATAGCCTGAACTGACCATCTCCTGTGACCAGATTGGTGCCTAGCCCAATTGTCATCAGAGAGGCTTCATCCAGCAACTGAGGGAAACAGATGCAGACCCACAGCCAAACATTAGGAGGAGTTTGGGGAATCCTGCAGAAGAAAGGGAGAAAGGATTGCAGGAGCCAGAGGTGTTAGGGACACCACAAGAAAACTCACAGAATCAACTAACCTGGGCTCATCAGGGCTCACAGAGACTGAACTGACAACCAGGGAGCCTGCATGGGACTGACCTAGGCACTCTACATATATGTTACAGTTGTATAGCTTGGTTCTCTTGTGGGACTCCTAACAGTGGGGGCAGGGGCTGTCTCTGACTCCTTTAATGGCTTTTGGGACCCTACTCCTTATACTGGGTCACCTTGCCCATCCAGCCTTAATACACGGGGAGGTTCTTAGTCTTACTGCAACTTGAAATGCCATGTTTTGTTGATACTCATGGGAGACCTGCCCTTTCCTAAACAGAAACGGAGGAGGGGTGGATTGAGGAGTGGGAATGGGGAGCAGGGCTGGAAGAAGAGGAGGGAGGGGAAACTGTGGCTGGATTGTAAAATAAATAAATAAATAAATAAATAAATAAATAAATAAATAAATAAATAGATAAATAAATAAATTTTATTAAAAAATTTGGAGCCAATAAGGTTTGTCACAGAAGAAACATTATTACACTTATTAACTGCCATAAAATTTACCATATTCCTTATAATATTCACATATTACAATTTTCTTTTTTCTTGTCAAAAGTTCTTTTTTGATGGACATTGGTGGTGCACACCTTTAATCCCAGTAGCCGAGAGGCAGAGGAAGGCGGATCTCAGTGAGTTTGAGGCAAGCCTGATCTACAGAACTAGTTTCAGAACAGAACAGCCAGGGCTACAGAGAGAAACCCTGTATCAAAAAAAGCAAATATGTGTGTGTGTGTGTGTGTGTGTGTGTGTGTGTGTGTGTGTGTGTGTGTGTATCTTTGGCTACTCTTTCTGGTCTTAGGGAAAGGCATTTCTCCCTTACTGCTTTCCTTCAAACACTTAAATATGTCACTGCCAAAATCATCTTCTAACTCACTGTGATGGTTAATCTCAATTATCAGCTTGAAAAGTCATAGAACTACTGAGAAAACAAGCTTCCACACACACCTCTGAGGGATGATTTACCCTCTGGGCAAGTCTGTGAAGGATCATCTTGGTGAGGTAAATTGAGACAGGAAGGTCTACCTTGAAAGTGAGTGGTATCATTATGTACTTTTGGGTCTTGGACTACATGAGAAGGAGGAGGCTAGTTGAGCACCAGTGTTCACTAGTTTCCACTTCCTGGCAGTGCATGTAAAGTGACTGGATGCCTCAAGCTCCTGATGCTCACATTCCACTGCCAGGATGGACAGGAACCAGGAACTGTGAACCAGAAGAAACCCCTCTTACCCCAAGTTGCTTTTGTCAGGACATTTTATCACAGCAACAGGAAAGGAAACCAAAGTGTTCGGAAGAAATGAATCATTTTCTATCTAAACCTTTACTAAAGGATTAATTGACTTTCATATGAATATTATTTATATCTTCTTAACAAACAACTACTTCCAGACACCAGTAATGCACCAGGGGGGAAGCTATGGGTCAGGCAAAGGAAGAGGGTTAGGAGCCCATGGAAAAGTTCAGTATTCATGGGCAGAGCATACTAGGGTTCCAGAGCAGTTCAGATGGTCAAACGGACCTGTACTTAGGTGCTGCTTAAAAGTTTTGTTAATGGTGGGCTGCATCTAACAAACATCAAGTCATAAATCCAAGAAACTGTATAAAGGTAAATATAAATATAGAAATGAAGAGACTGCATGAGGGTTGAACAACAAACACCCAAAGGCATGTAACCTCTCCGTTGAAATGCAAAATAAAAGGGAAACTTTTAGGGGTTCAGGATGCTGGGCATGGAACCAAGGGCCTTGCACACAGATGGTAAGCATTCTACCCTGACCTGCACTGCAGTCCAAGAAATTTATAGTAGGTTTCTCATCAGAAGCTGTAGGCCAAAGACAATGGATTCATATCTTCAGAACATTAAAAGAGAATAAAACTGTCAACCTGGCATTCCAGACTCAGAAAAAAAGGTAAAAATCAAGATTTCTTCTCAACACAAACACAAACTGAGACTTCATTATCAACTGACCAAAAGAGAGAATGTATATGATCATGGACCAAAATTTAGATCTACACAAGAAACTGAAAGCTCCAAAAAATGGTGTAAATGTTGGCATCAAATGGAAATCTCATTAAGACCAATTATATAAAATTCTATATGAAAATACTTATATTAAAATATAAGGGCCAGAGAGATAGCTCAGCTGGTAAGGGTGCTTGCTACCAAGGCTCCTGGACAGACTGATCTCCAGAACCCACAGCATGGAAGGAGAGAATTGACTCCTAAAAGTTGTCCTCTGATGGCCACACACACATGCTATGGAGTGTGCCACCCCACCTCCCAAAATGTAAGAAAAGAAAAGAAAACAGCAACATCTTTGTCTTTTTGTAGTCTATCATATTAAGATCTCCAGAAAAATTAGGCCTTCGGCGGAAAACTGGAAATGAACACCCAGAGGCATTTGGAGTGCGGCACCCGGACAGACAGTTTCTTGGTAGCTTCCTGGACTCTTATTGGCAGCAGTGGCTCTAAGCTGAAGACTAAGCTATTTAATGAGAGAGCTCCTGACATTTCTACCACAGTGGCTTTTCATTAGAGTCTGGGCTCCTCTGAAATCTTTTTGTTGCTTTCTTAATTCTTCTCCTAACCTTTTCAATGCTTATGTAGGACCTAAATGAATTGAAATCTAATTTTAACATTAAATGTATTGAAATATACTTTTAATTTTTAACAATTATCTTTAAATATGCATCTAATCTATTCAATGCAATCAGATATAGAAATGTTATATATTTAATCAGGACTTACATAGTCTCACTTAGAGAAAGAGATCACCAGAATTACACTCAGGTTCTGGTTCCTGCTCAATGATTCTAAAAACGTTTAGTGTGTGGGTTCAGTCATTGGAGTTATTGGAGTTTATAATATTCATGGTAGTTGCTGTGACTATTGATTGAGGTATGCACATACACACATACAATGTATACATAATATATAATATTAGCTATATATTATACATATTATGTGTATATATAATTTATATTAACTATTGTTATATAGTTAATTATTATAATATAGTATAATAGCTATTATAGTATAGTATAAATATAGTTATAACTGTATCAATTGTATACTATACATTATAAAATATATGTATCCATATGTATGTATATATGTGTATATGTGTGTGTTTAATGCATATATACACATATATACATATATATATGCACATACATATGCACATAAACATGTGGCTCCAGTTCATTCAATGACTGGAAAAATATATGTATTTATGTATGGATAAATACATATTATCAACAGAGAAATGATTCCTTTATAAGATTAGTAAAGTGGGGTTGCAAGCACTTGTAAAATTTTTTTTAAAGATATTTACTCCCACCCTGGTGTGTGTGCGTGTGTGTGTGTGTGTGTGTGTGTGTGTGTGTGTGTGTGTGTGCAGGTTCTCCTGGAGCTGCAGTTACAGACAGTTGTGATCCACCTAATGTGGGTGCTGGGAACCTAACTCGGATCTAACTCAGACCCTCTGCAGGAGTAGCAAGCACTCTTTTAACTGCTGAGCTATCCCTCCAGCCCTCATTTTAAAAAGATTTTTTTGAAGCTTAAATAAAATGCTTCTTTTTGCTAGGCATAGTGGTATACATCTGCAATCTTAGCACCCAGGAGACGAAGGCAGGAGGATTGTGAGGTCAAT